>JAODAL010065703.1:0-18107 GCA_025379985.1 Phyllomedusa bahiana
GCTGTATCCTCCGTAAAATGCAGGGGCTGCTTTTGGGCTTATCAAAACAATCCCCTCTGGCAGTCAGTGCCGGGGGCTTACCTCCCTAACGCAGGGGCTTCTGGGGCTTATAAGAACAGATCAGCTCTTGGGGAGTCAAAGCCCGGGGGTGTAATTTCCTTTCCCGAACTGCAGAGCTTCTGGGGCCCCTTTTAATAAAAAATCAGCTCTGCAGTCAATGCTGGGGGGTATCCTCCCCGTAACCCGCAGGTGCTGGGTCTTACAAAACGCCCGCTCTGCAGTCAGTGCCGGGGGCTGTAATTTCCCCCTTTTTAAATGGGGGGGAGCGCTGGTTTTACAGATAAAGATCAACTCTGCATCATTTCCGGGGCTGTATCCTTTTCCCCGAACTGAAAGGGGCGCTGGGGCTTATCCCAAAACAGGGCAGTTTTGGAGTCAGAGCCGGGGCTTTTATCCCCCCTTAACTGCCGGAACTGCTGGGTCTTTTCAGGGAAAAGAAGCCTGCAGTCAGTTGGGGGGTTTAAACCCCCTTAGATGCAGGGGCTGCTGGGGGGCCCTTTTTAATCAGATCACTCTGGGGCAATTTCCGGGGGCTGATTCCCCCAATAACTGCCGGAGCTGCAAGGGGCTTATCAGATACAGATCACTCGCAGTCAGTGGGGGGGGGCTGTTCCCCCCGTAACTGAAGGGGCTGCGGGTCCCTTTTCAATACAGATAAACTCTGAAGGGCAGTTTCCGGGGGCTGTATCCCCGTAACTTTAAAGGGGCTTTGGGGGCTTAAAACAGATTCAAATCAGCTCTGGAAGTCAGTGCCCGGGGGGGTTATCCTCCCCGTAAAATTCAGGACTGCAGGGTCTTTTCAGATACAGATCACTTTTGCAAATCAGTGCCCGGGGGGTGAAACCCCCCTGTAACTGCAGGGGGCTGCTGGGGCTTTTTCAGATACAGATCAACTTTTTGAGTCAGGGGCCGGGGCTGTATCCCCAATAACTGCGGGGGCTCTGGGCCTTTCAATACCGATCAGCTCTGGCATTTAAATGCCGGGGCGTATCCTCCCCGTAACGGGAGGAGGGGGCTGGGGGTTCCCCCCCTTTTCAGATAAGATCATTTTTTTGCAGTCAGTGCGGGGGGTGTATCCTCCCTTAACCGCAGGGGCTGCCCGGGGTGGTTATCCCGATAAAAAACCCCTCTGCAGGCATGCCGGGGCTGTATCCTCCCTGTAAAATGCAGGACTCTGGGGGGTTTTTCAATACAGATCCGCTTTGCAGTCAGTGCCGGGGGGGGTGTATCCTCCCTTAACTGGGGGAAACTCGGGGCCTTTTTCAAAATTTCAAATCAGTCGCAGTCAGTGCCGGGGGCTGTATCCCCCTAACTGGGGGGAGGAGCTGCGGGTCTTTTCAATACAGATCACTCTTAAATCAGTGCCGGGGGGGGTTTTTATATCCCTTTTAAAATGAGGAGCTGCTGGGGCTTTCAGATACAGATTTACTCGCAGGGCAGTTCCGGGGGGTGTAAACCTCCCTGTAACTGCAAACTGCTGGGGTTTTTCAGAAACAGATCAGTTCCCGCATTCCCGTGCCGGGGGCCTGTATCCCTTCCCGTAACCAGGACTGCTGGTCTTTAAAATCCCGAAACAGCTCGGGAGTCAGTGGCCCGGGGCCCGTTTCCCCCCTTTAACTGCAGGGGCTGCTGGTCTTATCAGGGTAAGTTCAGCCTTTTCATCAGTGCCGGGGGGTGTTTTCCTCCCAGAATTCTGGGAGGGGGGGGGTTTTTGGGGTCTTTTCAAAATAACAATCACTCTGCAGTCAGTTCCCCCGGGGTGTAAACCCTTCCCCGGGAACTGCAGGAGCTGGGTGGGTCCCTTTTCAGATACAGATTTAGCTCTGGGAGCAGTGCCGGGGGGGTGTATCCTCCCCCGTAACGGGGGACGTTCTGGGGGCTTTTCAGATACAGACAAACTCTGCAGCCAAATTCCGGGGCTGTATCCCCCTGTAACGCAGGGGCTGCTTGGGGCTTACAGATAAAGATCAGCCTGGGGTCAGTGCCGGGGCTGTAACCCCCCGTAAATTGGGAATAGCTTCTGGGTCTTATCAATACCCGATCAGCTCGCCGTCAGTGCCGGGGCCCGTAAACCCCCCCCTGTAACTGAAGGGGCGCTGGGGCTTAAACCCGATACGATCCTCTGAAATCAGTGCCGGGGGGGGTATCCTCCCCGTAACTGCAGGAGGCTCTGGGTCCCAAAAAAAATACAGATTTAGCTCCCGGTCGTGGGGGGCTGTATCCTCCCTTTAAATGGGGGGGGGGGGGGGGTGGGGGGGGGTGGGAATTGGGAGGAACTGCTTTGGGCTTATCAGATTAAAAGATTAGCTCTGGGATCCGGGCCGGGGGGCCCGTATCCCCCCTGTAACCCGCAGGAGCCTGGGTTCTTATCAAAGATAAAAAATCAGTTTTTGCAGCAGTCCGGGGGCTGTTTCCTCCCTTTTAAAAGCAGGAGCTGCTGGGGCTTTTTCAGATAAAGACCCGCTCTGCATCCGTGCCCGGGGGTGTATCCTCCCGTAACTGCAGGAAACTCCCCGGGGGCTTATCAAATACAGGGTCACCCCTGCAGTCCCGGGGCCGGGGGGGTGGGATCCCCTGTAACGAAGGCTGCCGGGTTTTTAAATACAGACCCCTCTTCATTTAGTTTGGGGGGGCTGGGATCCTCCCGTAACCAGAGCTTGCAGGGGGCTTTTCAAATACGATCAGCTCTGGGATCAGTGCCCGGGGGGTGAAAACCCCCATAACTTCAGGAGCTTTCAGGGTTTTTTATCAAAACAGATCATTTTGCAGTCATTTCCGGGGGGTTTTAACCCCCGTTTAAATGCCGGAGCCTGGGGCTTTAAACAGATACAGATCAAACCTGCAGTCAGTGCCCGGGGGTTTATCCTCCCCGTAACCCCAGGGGCCCGCCTTTGGCTTATCAATACAATCAGCTCTCCGTCAGTGCCGGGCTTATTCCCCCCCCTTTAACTGCAGGGCTGCTGGGCTTTTCAGATACAGATCACTCTGCATCAGGCCGGGGGCTGTTTCCCTCCTTAAATGCAGGAGTGCTGGGGGCTTTCAGAAAACAGATCAGCCCCTGCAGTCCAGTTCCCGGGGGGGAAACCTCCCTGTAACGCAGGAAACTGCTGGGTTAACAGATACAGATCAGCTTATTCAATCAGTGCCGGGGGGGTTTTCCCCCCCTGACGCGGAGCGGGTGGGGCCCAAACAGATACAGAAACCCCCTGCAGTCAGTTTCCGGGGGGTGTTCCTCCGGGAACGCCGGGGCTGCTGTGTCCCTTATCAAAATTTCAGAACAGCTCTGAGTCAGTTCCGGGGGGGTGTATTTCCCCCCATTTTTAACCCGCAAAAACGCTGGGTTCCCTTTTAAATAAAGGTCCCGTTTTTGCAAATCATGCCGGGGGTGTATCCTCCCGTAAAATTTCAGGAGCTGCATGGGGTTCCTTTTCAATACAATCAGCTCTGCAGTCAGGCCGGGGGGTGAACCCCCCTTTAAAGCAAGCTGCTTTGGGCTTATAAAATAAGATCACTCAGCATCAGTGCCGGGGGGTGTATCCTCCCTGTAACGCAGGATTGCTGGGGCCCTTTTCAGATACAATCCTCTGCGCAGTGGCCGGGGCTTTTTATCCTCCCCTTTTCTGCAGAGCTGCTGGGTCTTTTCAATACAGATCAGCCTTTTCTTCAAATGCCCGGGGGGTGTAACCCCCAATAACTGAAGGGCTGCTGGGCTTATTTAAATACAGGGTCAAACTCTGGCAGTTTAAGGGGCCCCGGGGGTGTATCCCCCGGGAACTGCAGGAGCTGCTGGGTCTTTCAGTTTCGATACCCCTGCAGTCATGGGGGGGGCTGGGATCCTCCCTGTTAAAAGCAGGAAACTGCTTTGGGCCCCTTTTCAGATACAGATCAGCTCTTTCAGTCAGTGGGGGGCTGTATCCCTTTCCCGGGAAATGCGGGGCTGGGTTTTGGGTTTAACAGATTTTCAGATCGTCTTGCAGTCAGCCCGGGGGGTGTATCCTCCTTTAAATGCAAAGGAAACTGCTGGGGCTTTTAGATCCCAAACAATCTCTGCAGGCATTTCCCGGGGGGTGTAATCCCCCTCCGTAACTGCAAGGGGCCTGGGGCCCTTTCCCGATACAGTAAACTCGCAGTCAGTTGCCGGGGGCGAAACCCCCTTTTAACTGCCGGACTTGGCCGGGGGCTTATCAGATAGAGTTTACTCTGCAGGGCAGTGCCGGGGGGTGTATCCTCCCGTAACCTTCAGGAGCCGGGGTTGGGGCTTATCCCGATACAATCACCCCGCAGTCAGGCCCGGGGGGGAAACCCCCTGTAAAAGGGGGGCTGCTGGGGCTTATCAGAAACAGAAACACTTTTGGGAGTCATTCCGGGGGGTGTAATCCCCCTGAACTTTCAAGCCGCCGGGTCTTATCAGATTTTAAAATCACCTGAAATCCCGGGCCCGGGGGGGTGAAAAACCCCCGGGAACTGCAGGGCGCTGGGTTTTTATCAGATACAATCACTCTGCATTCCCGTGGGCCGGGGGGTGTAAAACCCCCCGTAACTTTCAAGCGCTGGGCTTATCAGATACAGATCACCCCCTGCAGTCCCTCGGGGGCTGTATCCCCCAAAACCCGGTGGGGGCGGGTGGGCCCCTTTTTAAAATTCCCGATCATTTTTCAGTCAGTGCCGGGGGGGTTTTCCTCCAATAACTGCAGGGGGGTGCGGTTTTTAACAAATTTCAGATCAACTCTGGGAGCCGTTTGGGGGTGATTTCCTTTTTAACTGCAGGAGCTGCTTGGGGCCTTAAACAGAAAGATCAGCTTTTGCATTTAGTGCCGGGGCTGTTTTCCTCCCGTAACGCAGGGGCCGCTGGTCTTATCAATACAGGCCCGCTCGCCGTCAGTGCCCGGGGCTGTTCCTCCCTTTTAAAAAGCGGGGCTGGCCGGGTCTTACAAAACAGATCAGTCTGGGAGTCAGTGCCCGGGGGGTGGGACCCCCGTAAAAGCAGGAGCTGCCCGGGGCTTATCCCAAAAAGATCACTCTTTAGGGCAAATCGGGTGGGGTGTAATTCCCCCCAAAAACTCAGGGGCTGCAGGGTTTTTAAACCCCAAAACAGATCAGCTCTGAGTCAGTGGGGGGGGGCTGTATTCCCCCCTAAACTGGGGAGGAGCTGCTTGGGGCTTATCCGTACAAAATCAGCTCTGCAAATCAGTGCCGGGGGCTGTATCCTCCTTTAACCCGAGGGGCCCGCTGGGGCCAAAAAGATACAGATCCAAACTCTCAGTAGTGCCGGGGGGTAAAAATCCCCCCTAAAAAGCAGGAAAACCGCTGGGTCTTTTTCAATACAATCAGCTCTGCAGTCATGGGCCGGGGGGTTTTAACCCCCAATTTCTTTAGGGCTGCTTGGGTTTTTATCAGTACAGATCCTCTTTCAGTCAGTGCCGGGGGGTTTAAACCCCCCTGTAAAATGCAGGCTGCTGGCCCTTTTCAATACAGAACAGCTTTCCGGGAGTCATTTCCGGGGGGGTAAACCTCCCAACGCGGAGCTGCTGGTCCCCTTTTCAGATACAGATCACTCTGCCCTCCCGTGCCGGGGCTTTTAAAAATCCCTTTAAATTTTCAGGACTGCTGGGGCTTTTCAGTACAGAACCTGGGAGTCAGTGCCCGGGGCCCGTATCCCCCCTTTAACCCGCAGGGCCCTGTGTCCTTTTCAAATACAGTCAGCTTTTGCAGTCCCTGCCGGGGGGGTGTTAAAACCCCCTGTTTAAAAAAAAGGGGCCGCTGGGTCCCTTTTCCAAAACAGATCAGCTCTGCAAGTCATTTCCCGGGGGGGTGTAACCCCGAATGAAGCGGGTGGGTCTTATCAGATACAGATCAGCCCCCTGGCAGCAGTGCCGGGGGAGTAAACCCCCTGTAACTGCGGACTGGCCCGGGTCTAATCAGATCCAGATCAGCTCTGCAGTCAGTGCCGGGGGCTGTATCCCCCCAGTAACTGCAGGAGCTGCTGGGTCTTATCAATTTCAGAAGCCTGCAGTCAGGGGCCCCGGGGGGTTTTCCCCCCCTGAAAAACCCCGAGGAGCCCCGGGTCTTATCAATACAGATCAGCTCTGGGAGTCCAAATGCCCGGGGGGGCCCCCCCCCCCCCCGTAAAAATGCAAGGGGCTTTTTGGGGCTTAAACAAAATACAGAACAGCTCTGCAGTCCCGTGCCGGGGGCTGTATCCTCCAAAACGAAAGGGGCTGCTGGGGCTTATCAGATACAGATCCCCCTCCCGCAGGGCGTGGGCCGGGGGCGTATCCTCCTTGGGAAAAGGGGGACGCTGGGTCTTAAAATACAGGGCAGCTCGCAATCCCGTTCGGGCTGTATCCTCCCGTTTAAAGCAGGAAACTGCTGGGGGCTTTTTCAGATACCAAACTCGTCTGCAATTTAGGTACCGGGGGGGGGGTGTAACCCCCTTAAAGCAGGGCAGCTGTTTTAAACATAAAAAACCTCCGCAGTTATGGGGGTTTCCCCCAGTAAATGCCCGGCTGCTGGTTTTATAAACCCAAAAAGGGTCCCGCATTTTTTCGGGGGTTAAAACCCCCCGAAAGCAGGAGCCCGCTGTTCAAAAAAGACAGTCCTGCAAAGGTTCGGGGGTACGCCCCCGGAACTGCATAGAGCTGGTTTTTTTAAAAAATAAGACCCCGGGGCCCCCGCATTAAGGGGGGTTAACCCCCGGCCGGGGCTGCCGGGTCATAAACGAATTTAAAAACAGCTCCCGCAGTTTTAGGGGGATCTGCCCCCCATAAATGCAGGGCTGGCTGGGTTTTTATAAAAAACCCCGCAGCTCCCGCAGCAGGAGGGGCCCCCGAAAATTTCCCCCGTGAAATGCAGAGGGGTGGGGGTTTTAAAAAGAAATTTAAGCAGCTCCCGCAGTTAATGGGGGGTCACCCCCAACACTTACCTTTTCGGCTTTTCTAAAAGGATAAGACCCCGGCTCGGGTCAGTTCCTGGGTAATCCCCCCCTGAAATCAGGAGCTGGCGGGGGCCCCAATCAGATTTCAAGGGTCAGGCCCCCCTCAATATGCCGGGGGGAATTCCCCCCTGTAAACCCCCCAGGATTTTTGTGGTTCACCCCCCAAAAGAAACAGTCTGCAAAGTAAATCCGCCGGGGTGGCCTCCCTTTTTCGGAAAAAGGGGGCCCCGCCCGGGTGACTTACCGATAAAACACTTCCCGCAGGGTTATTGGGGGGGTTTTCCCCCCGGCATTTTTGGAGCCTTGGGGGTTAAAAAGATACGGGCCCCGCCTCCCGTCAGGGCCCCGGGGGTAACCCCCCGCCCCGATGAAACTTGGGGGTTATCGGGTAAGACCCCGTCTCCCGCAGTTTTAGGGGGTCAGCCCCCCATAACCCGGGGAAGTCAAGGGGGTTATAAAACCCCCGAACACCTTTATTAGGGAAGGGGGGAACCCCAGTAAATGCAGGACTGTTGGGTCTTAAAAAGAACCCCAACGGGGTCTGAGTTCAGGGGAGGTAAAACCCCCGGAACCCAAAACTTTGGCTGAGAAAATACGTACCCCGCAGCTCCTGGGAGTTTCCGGGGATTTAAACCCCCGGAAATGTTTTAGGCAGGGGGGGTATCGATAAGATCAGCTCCCGCAGTTACGGGGGGTTTTCCCCCCGGGCCCGAAATGCAGGGGCTTCTGTTTTTTTTTTAAAAACCCCGCAGCTCCCGTCAGGTTTTGGGGGATGACCCCCAAAGACTGCAGGGGCTGTGTTCCCATAAAAACCCCGCAGGGTCCTGCAGTTCAGGGGGTTAAACCCCCCCGGAAATTGCGGAAAAGGGTGGGTCTTATAAAAGCCCCGAACCCTGCAGTTCAGAGGGGTTTTCCCCCTGGAACTCAGAGCTACCTTGGGTTTTTAAACTAAATAAGCCCATCAGTGGGCCGTTTGGGTGTACCCCCCCCGGACTGCAGGATTTCTGGTCTTATCAGAAACCCCGCAGCTCCGCAATTCAGGGGGGCCGCCCCCCCAAAAAACGCGGGCTAAACAGATCAGGGAAAACAGCTCCCGCATTAGTGGAACATCCCCCGAAACTGCAGGGGGGCTGGGGGTTATCAATAAAACCCCCTGCAGTCCCCGGGGGCGCCCCCCCCCTAAATTTCAGGGGGCCTTCTGGGTTTTTATAAAAACCCCCATTTCCCGAAAAATTCTGGGGGTTTTCCCCCCATCCCGCAGAGGGTGGGGGGTTTAAACGATAAGAAAAAGCACCCTGGGATAATCCGGGGAACAGCCCCCCTGTAACTTCAGGGGGCCCTTTTTCCAATCGATTTGAAACAGGCTCTGGGAAATTGCCGGGGGGAATTTGCCCCCCAAAACTGCAGGGGCTAACTGGGGGTTTTTTTTTTAAGGGGAAAACCCCCACTCCCAGGGCAGTGGGGTAACCCCCCGGAAAAGCGGGGCTGCTGGGGGCTTATCGATAAACCCCGCAGCTCCAGAAATTCCGGGGGGAAAACCCCGGAGACTGCAGGGGGCTTTTTCTTATCAGATAAAGACCCAGCTCCCCGGCCCGTTCCGGGGGTTAACCCCCCTGGAAAATGCAGAGCTTTCTTAAACAGGAAAACCCCGCACTTCATTCCCGTTCTGGGGATAACCCCCCCAAACTGCAAGGGGGCTTTCTTATCAAGAAAACCCCCCAAGTGGGGGTTTTTGGGGGATCAGCCCCGGAATGGCCGGGGCCTGTAAAACCTCCTTTTAACGGGAAGGGGGCCCCCGCCCGGGGGCTTATCAGATACAAAAAAACAGCTCCCGCAGTTCAGGGGGGCCCCCGGGGGAAACCTCCCGGAAAAGCAGGGGCTGCTGGGGTTTATCAGAGACAGTACCAGCATTCGGGGGTTGCCCCCCGGGGTCCCAATTTTATCCCCCTCCCTGGTTTTTAAATTGCCCCCGGACCCGCTTTGTCTTAAACCAAAACAGGGCCCAGCAGTCCTGCCCGGGGGGGTAACCCCCCCCAGAAATGAAGGGGCTGTTGGGCTTACAAACCCCGCAGCCCTGCAGACAGGGGGCAGCCCCCCATTAAATGCAGAGCCCGGGGGTTAAACAAGGGAAACAATAGGCCCCCCTTGGGAGTATCCGGGGGTGAAAAAACCCCCCGGAAACGCAGGGGGCGGGTCTTAACAAAAAGAACATCCTTGCATTCAGGGGGGTTTAACCCCCCCGGTAATGCGCGGGACTTTAAACAAAAAGACCCCGCCTTTGCAGTTTCGGAGGGTGGGGCCCCCATGAAGGGGAGGGGCTGCTGGTTTTTAAATACCCCCCAAAGCTCCGGCAGTTCTGGGGGTGACCACCCCCGAAAAAAGCTGGAGCTGCTTCCCCTTTCGATTTAAAACCCCAGCTCCCGCAGTTATTTGGGGGTTACCCCCCATAAATGTAGGAGTCTGTTCTTAATCCCAAAACAGCATCCGCAGCATCCGGGGGGATCCCCCCGGTAAATTTCAGGGGGCTGCTTGGGGTTTTATCGAAACCCCGCAGCTCCCGCAGTTCTGGGGGTTAACCCCCCGGCTTTAAAAGCAGGGGCTGCTTGGGGATTATAAGACCCCGCACTCGTGCAAATTTTTGGGGGTTAAAACCCCCGGTAAATGCGGAGGCTGATCTTTCAGAAAAAGTCCTCGCAAATCCGGCCGGGGGGTAACCCCCAGAAAAGGGGCTGCAGGGTCATATCGATAAGAAACATCCCTGCAAATTCAGTTGCCCCCCCTGGGGGCTTTTTATCCCCACCTGTAAAACCCCCGAGCCCTTTCGCAGGGGTCCCATCCCGATACAGATAAAACCCCAGCAGTCCTGGGCCAGGGGGCCCCCCCCCCTGAAATGCGGAGCTGGCCCGGTTTTTAAAAAGCCCAGCAGCTCCCGCTATTCAGGGGGTGAACCCCCGTTTTTTGCAGAGCCTTTTCTGGTCTTTAAAATACCCACAGCTCCCCCATTCAAAATTCGGAGGGGCCCGAAATGAAGGGGCTGGCTGGTTTTTATAAACCCCGCAGCTCCCAGTTCCCGGGGGGAAAGGCGCCCTCCTTACTGCAGAGGGTGGTCTTATGCCCTGATTAGGCTCCGGCACAGCGCCGGGGTTAACCCCCATCCCCGCCCGAGCTGTTCTTATCGATACGACCCAGCAGTTCAATGCCGGGGGTTTAAACCCCCCATAAAAGCAGGGGCTGCTGGGGCTTAAAAATAAACCCCGAAGCTCCCGCAGTTCAAGGTGCCCCCCCCCTGGATTTCCCCCCTGTAACTGTAAAACCCCTGGTCCCTTATTTAAAAAAACAGGTCACTTATCATTCCGAGGGGTTGAAAACCCCCATAAACCCAGGAGCTGTGGTTTTACAGGAAAAGGTAACAGCCCCGCACGGTGCCGGGGCCCGTATCCCCCGGTAAAACCAGAGCTTTTTTTGGGGGCAAAAAAAACGAGTATCTTTTTATAAACCCGCAGCCCTTTCAGTTTTCAGGAGGGGGGAAAAGCCCCCCCCACTGACTGCAGGCTTGGGCTGTTTCTGATAAACCCCGCAGCTCCGGCAGTTCTGGAGGATACAAACCCCCCCCGGCACTGACTGCAGAGCTGATCAGTATCTTAAAAGACCCCGGGGCTCCTGCAGAAAAAAGGGAAAGGTACCAAACCCCCGGCAAATGACCCGCAGAGCTTTTTGTATCTGATAAAAACCCAGCAGCCCCCCGCAATTTTCTGGGGGGATTAAAAGCCCCCCGGGAAGGCCCCGCAAAAGCGATCTTTAATCTGATAAACCCAGCAGCTCTGCAAATATACGGGGGAAACACCCCCCGCAGACTGCCCCCGGGGATCTGGTTTGGTAAGACCCCGCACTTCCTGATTTTCGGGAAAGGGTACAGCCCCCGCACAACTGCCCAACTGATCTGTTTTCGATAAACCCCAGCAGCTCCTTCAGGTAACATGCCCCCCGGAAATGAAAGCAGAGCTTTTCTTTATTGAAAAGCCCCGCAGCCCTGCAGTTTTTAAAGGGGGGGATAAGCCCCCCGGCACTGACTGGAGAGCTGAACTGGACGATAAGACCCCCGCACTCCTGCATTTTTAAAAAGGGGGATACAGCCCCCGGGAAGACTGCAGAGCTGATCAGTATCTGATAAACCCCCCAAACTCCTGCAGTTACCGGGAGGATACAGCCCCCGGCACGACTGGGAGAGCTAACGTACTTATAAACCCAGGGAGCTCCTCAGTTACGGAGGGTAAGCCCCCCCGGCAAATGACTGCAACGGTCTTTTTCTGATAAGAACAGCCTCCTGGGGGTTACAGGGGGAAACAGCCCCCCCGCACCCGAAATCAGAGCTGAAACTGTAACTGAAAACCCAGCAGCTCCTTTCAGTTACGGAGATTAAATACCCCCCCTTCCCCCGAAAACACCCCCCCCTAAAAAAGGAATGGGATCCAGTATCTGGGTAAGACCCAGCAGCTCCGGGATTACAGGGGGGATAAGCCCCCGGGGCCCCGACTGCGAGCTGATCTGTATCTGAAAAAACCCCCGCAGCTCCTCAGTTTTCTGAGGAAAAAAGCCCCCGGGACTGACTCAGGCGATCTGAAACGAAAAAACCCAGCGCTCCCGCATTTTCAGGGAGGAACCGCCCCCCGGGGACTGACAACAAGCTGAAACCCTTTTCTGATAAGACCCAGCCACTCCCTTGGGGTTCCCGGGGGGAAACAGCCCCCCACTGACTAAAGAGGTGTCTTTACTATAAAAAGACCCACAAATTTTGGGGGAAAGGTTTCAGCCCCCCCACATTTAAAAGCAGAGCGAACTGAATCTGATAAGGACCCAGCAGCTCCTTCCCGGTTTTTAAAGGGGGGAAAACCCCCCACTGAAATGCGAGCTATCTGTTTTCTGATAAGAAACCCCCAGCTCCGGGATTAAAATGGGGGGGTACAAACCCCCCGGGACTGACGCAGAGCTATCTGTATCTGATAAGACCCCGCAGCTCCCCCATTTTTCGGAAAGGGTAAAAGCCCCCGCACTGACTTGGGAAGCTGATCGTAAACTGAAAAACCCCGCAGCCCCGCAGTTTAAAAGGGGATACGCCCCCCCCCACTGGGCTGCAGGCTTAACGTAACTGAAAACCCCCAGCTCCCTTTCAGTTACAAGGGGTAAATGCCCCCCGGGCCTGGGAGAGCCCATTTTGTATCTGAAAAAAACCCGCCAAACACCTTTTTGATACAGGAAGGGTACAGCCCCCGGCACTGACAGCCGAGCCCGAACGTATCTGGGGTAATACCCCCAGCCCCTGCGTTTTCGGGGGGATACAGCCCCCGGCACTGACTTCAAGCTGATCTTAAACGATAAAAAACCCAGCAGTCCTGCAGATACAGGGGGATACAGCCCCCGGGACGGGCTTTTAGAGCTGGAAACTGACTGAAAAACCCCCCAAAACCCTTTCGTTACAGGGGGGATACAGCCCCCCCCCACGACTCCGAGCTGATATTAACGAAAAAACCCCAGCACCCCCTTAATTTTCAGGGGGGATACAGCCCCCCCCCCAACTGACTGCAGAGCTGACCCGGGATCTGATAAGACCAGCAGCTCCGCATTACGGGGGGATACAGCCCCCGGCCGACCGCAGAGGGTGAAACTGTATTGAAAAGCCCCCAGGGGGCCTTTTCAGTTAAAAGGGGGGATACAGCCCCCCCGGGACTGACTGCAGAGCGATCTTTTAACTGATAAACCCAGCAGCTCCGCAGTTTTCGGGGGGGTAAAAGCCCCCGGCACGGAACCCCCCCCAGAGGGGTGATCTGGGATCTGATAAGACCCAGCACTCCGCCAAATTTCCTGGGAGGGTACCCCCCGCCTGCCGCAGAGCGATCGTATCTGATAAACCCAGCAAACTCCCGCATTTCAAGGAGGATACAGCCCCGGCACTTTTACTGAAAAGCTGATCGTAAACTGATAAGAACCCCCGCACTCCTTCAGTTAAAGCCCCCCGGAAAATGAAGCAGAGCTGAACGTATCTGAAAAAACCCAGCAGTTTCCCGCAGTTTTTTGGGGGGAACACCCCCGCACTGACTGCAGAGCTGAAACTTTTAACTGTAAGGACCCACCCTCCGCGTTACAGGGGATTTCAGGGCCCCCGGCACGACTGCAGAGCTGATCTGATCTGATAAGAACCCCGCAGCTCCTGCAGGTTACAGGGAGGATAAAAGCCCCCCGGCACGACTGCAGAGCTGATCTGTAATGATAAACCCACCGCTCCTGCATTTTCTGGGGGGGATACAGCCCCCCCCCCTTGGGGCTGCAGACAAACTTATCTGATAAGACCCAGCACTTCCCGCCCGTTACAGGGAGAAACGGGCCCCCCCCCCGACTGCAGAGCTGATCTTTTATCTTAAAAAGACCCCGCACCCTCCCGTTACCGGAGGATACAGCCCCGGCACAACTGGGAAGGGTTATCTTATCTGATAAGAAAACCCGGGGGCCCCGCTTTCAGGGGGATACCGCCCCCGGGACAAAAAATACAGAGCGATCTTTATCTGATAAGACCCAGGGGGGGGGGGCACCTGCAGTTTCGGGAAAAACAGGCCCCCCGGGGACGACTAAAAAAGCTGCCATCTTTATAAGACCCACAGCTCCTGCATTACGGGGAACAGCCCCCGGCACTGGACTGCAGAGCTTTCGTATCTGATAAGACCCCCCGCAGCTCCTCATTACGGGAGGGAAAAGCCCCCGGGGCCCGACTGCAAAAGCAATCTTAAACTGATAAGACCCAGCAGCCCTCAGTTCAAAGGGGTGAACCCCCCCCGGGACTGACTGCAGAGCAAACTTATCTGAAAAGAAAAACCCGCTTCCCCCCGGGGAAAAAAGGGAGGAACCGCCCCCCGGGACTGAAATGGGAGAGCAGATCTTTAAACGAAAAAACCCCAGCAGCCCTGCAGTAACGGGGGGATACAGCCCCCGGGACTAAAATGCAGAGCTTATCGAAACTGATAAAACCCAGCCTCACCGAGTTAAAAGGGGGAAACAGGGGGCCCCCGGGAAATGAAAATGCAGAGCTGATCTTATCTGAAAAAAGACCCAGCAGCTTCCTGTATTACAGGGGGGATACCAAACCCCCGGGGACTGACTGCAAGCTTAACTTTAACGATAAGACCCACAGCTCCCCGGTTTTCAAAAGAAAACAGCCCCCCCCCAAACCTGACCCCCAGAGCTGATTGTATTCCCGATAAGACCCAGCACCCTGCAATTTACGGAAAGGAAAACAGCCCCGCACTTTACTTTCAGAGCAAAACGTATCGATAAGACCCACACTCCTAAATTACAGGAGGATACAGCCCCCCCCCGGGACTGACGCAGAGGGTACCCGTATCTAAAAGACCCACAGCTCCTGCAGTTACGGGGTATACCCCCGGCCCCCTGACGCAGAGCTGATCTTTACCGAAAAAGACCCAGCCCGCTCCGAAATTAAGGGGGATAACACCCCCGGGAAGACTGCAACGAACTGTATCTGAAAAACCCCCGCGCTCCCCCAGTTACAGGAGGGTACAAACCCCCGGGAAATGACTGCCCCGAGCGATTTGAAAATTATAAGACCCCCCAGCTCCGCCCGTTACAGGGGGGATACAGCCCCCCGGGGAATGACTGCAGAGCTGATCTGTAACTGAAAAAAACCCAGCAGCTCCTGCAGTTCAGGAGGGTACGCCCCGTCAACTGACTGCAGAGCTGATCTGTATCTGATAAGACCCCGCAGCTCCTGCAGTTACAGGAGGATACGCCCGGACTGACTGCAGAGCTGATCTGTATCTGATAAGACCCAGCAGCTCCTGCAGTTACCAAAAGCCCGTGAACTGACTGCAGAGCTGATCTGTATCTGATAAGACCAGCAGCTCCTGCAGTTACGGGGGATACAGCCCCCGGCACTGACTGCAGAGCTGATCTGTATCTTGATAAGGGCCCAGCAGCTCCGCAGTTACGGGAGGATACAGCCCCCACTGACTGCAGAGCTGATCTGTATCTGGGTAAGACCCAGCAGCTCCTGCAGTTACAGGAGGATACAGCCCCGGCACTGACTGGGAGAGCTGATCTGTATCTGATAAGACCCAGCAGCTCCTGCAGTTTCAGGGATAGCCCCGACACTGACTGCAAGTGATCTTATCTGATAAGACCCAGCAGCTCCGCAGTTACAGGAGGAACAGCTCCCGAACTGACTGCAGAGCTGATCTGTATCTGATAAGGACCCAGCAGCTCCTGCAGTTACCAGCCCCGGGTACTGGACTGCAGAGCTGATTTTGTATCTGAAAAGACCCAGCAGCCCAGTACGGGGTACAGCCCCGGCACTGACTGCAGAGCTGATCTGTACTTTTATAAGACCCAGCACTCCTGCAGTACGAGGAGGAACAGCCCCGGACTGACTGCAGACTGATCTGTATCTGATAAGACCAGCAGCTCCTGCAGTTACAGGAGGGTACAGCCCCCGGCACTGACTGCAGAGCTGATCTGTATCTGATAAGACCCAGCAGCTCCTGCAGTTACCAGGAGGATGTCACATGTCTGCAGAGCTGATCTGTATTTTGGGTAAGACCCAGCAGCTCCTGCAGGTACAGGAAGGATAATGACCCCGGCACTGACTGCAGAGCAGACTGTATCTGATAAGACCCAGCAACTCCCGCAGTTACCAGAGGTAATCCATGACTGCAGGGGTCTGTACTGAAAGACCCGACTCCTGTAACGGGAATACACCCCGGCAATGACTGCAGAGCTGATTTATCGATAAACCCATGAGCTTGCAGTAAGAGCCCCCCGGGGACACAGAACAGCAGAGCTGATCGGGATCTGATAAGACCCAGCAGCTCCTTTCAGTTACGGAGGGGTACAGCCCCGCACCGACTGCAGAGGGGATCTGTATCTATAAAGACCAGCAGCTCCTGCAGTTACTGGAGGTACAGCCCCGGCACTGACTGCAGAGCTGAAACTGTATCTGATAAAAACCCAGCAGGGCCCCCGGGAGTTACAGGGTCAGCCCCGGCACTGGACTGCAGAGCTGATCTGTATCTGATAAGACCCCAGCACTCCTCAGTTACGGAGGAACAGCCCCCGGCACTTACGCAGAGCTGAAACTGTATCTGATAAGACCCAGCAGGTCCTGCAGTTACAGGTGGAACGGCCCCGGCACTGACTGCAAACTGATTTATCTGATAATGACCGGGAGCTCCTGCAGTTACAGGAGGTACACCCCCGGCACTTACTGCAGAAACTGATCTAATCTGATAAGACCCAGCTGCTGCAGTTACAGGGATACATCCCCCGGGACTGACTGCAGAGCTGATCTGTATCTGATAAGTCCCAGCCAGCATTCCCCCTTCCCTGATCAGGGAGGATAAACCCCGCTCCCTGACGACGTGTACATGAGCAGATGATCGTATCTGATAATGACCCAGCAGCTCCTTGGGAGTTACAGGAGTAACGCCTCCGATAAATGATGACAGAGCTGATCTGTATCTGATAAGGAACCGCAGCTCCTGCAGTTACGGAGGATACGCCCCGGCACTGACTGCAGAGCTGATCTGTAAACTGATAAGACCCAGCAGCTCCTGCAGTTACAGGAGGATACAGCCCCCGGCACTGACTGCAAAAGCTGAACTGACTGTAAGTCCCACACCCTGCCAGTTTCAGGAGGATACACCCCCGGCACTATGAGAGCTGATTTGTCTTTTAAAGACCCAGCAGTCCCCCAGTTACGGAGGATACAGCCCCCGGACTGACTGCAAGGACGGGTCGAACTGATAAGACCCACGTCCTGCAGTTAAGGGGGATACAGCCCCCGGCAATGACTGCAGACTGATCTTTTGAAAAACCCAGAGCTCCGCAGTTAAAGGGGGGGTAAGCCCCCATGACTGCCGAGCACTTATGAAAGACCCAAAGCAGCTCCCGCAGTTACGGGAGGGAAACAGCCCCGGGACTGACGCAAACTGATCTTTATCTGATAAGACCCCGCACCCGAGAGGGGGGATAAAGCCCCCAGCACTTTACTGCAGACTGACTTTCTGAAAGACCACACTCCTGCATTACGGGGGGATACACCCCCCCCTGACTGCAGAGCGATCTAATTTATAAGACCCAGCACTCCTGCTTACGGGAGATTTCAGCCCCCCGCATGACGCAGAGCGTTTTATTATAAGAACCCCCCGCTCCTCGTTTTTGGGGAAATATCCCCCACAGGCTGCAGACGATCTTGTATTAAAAAGACCCATCAGCTCCGCAGTTTGGGAGGATACAGCCCCCGCACTGTTGGAGCTGATCTTATTGATAAGACCCCAGCTTCCTCAGTTACAGGGAGGATACAGCCCCCCGCACGACTGCAGAGCGATCTGTATCGATAAACCCGCAGCCCTTAGTTAAAACCCCCTTGGGAGGTACAAAAAAACCCCCCCGGGGAACGGGGTTCAGAACGATCCTTTTATTGATAAGACCCAGCACTCCGCAGATTCGGGGGATACACCCCCCACGACTGCAGAGCTGATTTGATCTATAAGACCCCACCTCCCCTTTTACAGGGAGGATACGCCCCCGACTGACTGCAGAGCGATCTTTCTGATAAAACCCAGCAGCTCCGCGTTACTGGGGTATCACCCCCCCCTGATTCAGAGCTGAACTGTATAAAGACCCAGAGTCTGCAGTTACGGGAGGATAAGCCCCCCGGGATACTGCAGAGCTGATCTGTATCTATAAGACCAGCCTCCTGCTTTATGGGGGGATACACCCCCAAACAGACCTGAGCTGATTTTCTGATAAGACCCCCGCAGCCCTGCAGTTAGGGAGGGGACGCCCCCGGCAAAGACGAGAGCTGAACTTTACTGATAAACCCGCAGCCCGCAGTTACGGGAGATACAGCCCCCGGGGACTGAGCAAGCTGGGTTTTTTTGATAAGGAACCCCGCACTCCTGCAGTTACGGGGGAAACAGGCCCCCCGCAGGACTGCAGACTGAGTTATTCTAAAACCCCGGAGCTCCTCATTACAGGGGGGATACACCCCGGGGAAGGGCGCAAAAGGAATTTTATCTGATAAACCCAGCAACTCCCGCAGTTACAGGGG
>JAODAL010065704.1:0-18107 GCA_025379985.1 Phyllomedusa bahiana
TATGGGCGCACAGCGTATCATTGCTACTATATATAATGCGCCTTTTTAGGCACATTGCAATGTGTCGTTCCCGGCGTGTAATGCGCCTATTTTTGGTGTATGACAGTTCATTTATACCGAGAATATGACGTCAAGCGTATTTTTGGCGCAAGATAGACCAAAGAACGGCATTGGCATATTGAGACATGGAGCTTGATGAGTATTTAGCGATGCGGTTTGCCTTAAGTAATGCACCTGCAGTTTTTCAAAACTTTGCTAATGACATCCTCCAAAACCTCATTGGGCACTTTGTCATTGTTTATCTTGATGATATTTTGGTATTTTCCCCTGACTGGTCTTCCAATGTGGAACATAATCACACTGTCCTGCAGATTCTTAGGAAGAAACTTGAAAAATGTCTCTTTGGGGTCTAAGAGCTACATATCCTGGGCTATAGTCTTACACCACATGCCTTCTGTATGTATCCCGTCAAGGTTTGGGCTGTTTTGGATTGGGTACGGCCGAAATCCCTGAAGGTCCTGCAGGGGTTTTTGGGGTTTGTCAATTACTACAGAATATTTATCTGTAACTTTTCTTACATAGCGAAACCTTTGACAGATCTTACAAAACATGGGGCAAATCTACTTGAATAGGATTTTGAGAAGTGGCATAATTCTTTGGAGGGGGTTAGACATTAAATAACTGTATTCATGGACCCCAATAATCTGACTTATCTCGAGTCCACCAAGAGACTCAATCCCAGACAGGCAAGGTGTTTTTTTTTTTACCAGGTTTGACTTTACTGTTACCTACAGACCTAGCATTATAAATGTCAAATCCGATGCTATGTCTCGAAGCCTCTGCGCTACTCAGTCTTCCAAAATACCCTCGGAACCTATTTTAGCTAAAGGGGTGGTTGTATCAGCAGTCTCCCCAGACCTGACCAGTGATATAAGACAATTTCAGGATTTAGCTCCTCCGTCGACTCCCAGTGGTAAGTTGTTTGTACCAGTACAATTTAGATTTTGATTGTGTGATGAGCTGCACAATTCAATTCTTTGTGGGCACCCAGGGTTTGCAAAAACTAAAAGACTAGTTGCCCGTTCTTACTGGTGGCCGTCCATGCCCTGTGATATCGCTGCCTACGTATCCGCCTTTGAGATGTATGCTCGAAGTAAGGTCCCTTGTGTTCTTCCTATGGAGGAACTTCTTCCTTTACCCATTCCTCAAAGACCCTGGTCACAGAAGTCTATGGACTTTATCACGGATTTGTCCCTCGCTGAGGGAAAAACTGTAATTTGGGTAATTGTTGACCATTTCAATAAGATGTGTCATTTTGTGCCTTCGTCTCAGCTTCCAAGCTCTAAATTTTGTCACGACTCGTTATTGATTATGTTGTTCGTCTTCATGGGATTCCTGAAAATATTGTTTCTGGAAGGGGAGTACTGTTTGTAGCTAAGTTTTGGAGAGCTTTTTGTATTAAACTCGGAATTCAGTTATCATTTTCCTTGGCTTTTCACCTTGAGTCTGTCAGACTGAACGATTCAATAGGACTCTTGAACAGTACCTTAGGTGTTATTGTGCTGATAATCCGTTGGACTGGATTACTTAGCTTTCCTTGGCAGAGTTCGCCATCAATAACCGTTGTCAAGTGTCTATCAATACTTCACCGTTTTTATGTAATTATGGCTTTAATCCACGCTTTGATTCTCTCACTTCGTCCGCCTCTAATAACCCCAAGGTAGAGATTGAATCAGAAAAACTGTGCACAGTCTGGGCCCAGGTTCAGTTAAACCTGAGGAAATCCCAGTTCATATATAAAAGGAACGCCAATAAGAGACGTGCTGCAGGGCCTGGGTTTGCTGTAGGAAATAAGGTTTGGCTTGCCACCAAAAATATGAGACTTAAGGCTCCCTCTTATAAGTTGGGTCCAAAATATATTGGTCCCTACTCCATTCTACAGGTTATGGAGTAACTTTTCATCTTCGTCTCCTGTTGACTTTCCGGATCCATAACGTCTACCACAAATCACTGCTAAAAAAGTACGTACCTCGTATCGGTCCTTGTAAGCAACCTTCCTCTCCAATACAGGAAGGGGAGGATCTAGAGTTCGAAGTGGAGCGTGTAGTGGATTCCCAAAGAGTCAGAAATGCTCTTCAATATATTGTTCATTGGAGATGGTGTGGACCAGAGAAGCCTGCCTCCTGCTTCCTCGATCCATGCAGATCAGTTAGTGAAGGAATTTCACCAAAATTCCCCATGAAACCCGGTCCGGGACCTAAGGGTCTAGTGGTCCCTCATGATAGAGGTCAAGACTGCGCTGCTGGCTTTTTTGTTCCAGCCTCAGCCAGAGTGAGGCTTGGTGTTTGATGGCTTAAGCACTTGAACCAATCCCTGGATGGGGCGGAATTTTTAAACCTCTTCTTGTTGGCCTGGCCCTGCTAGTGATTGCTTTTTGTGTCCTAGCTGTTTGTTTTTTGCTCTGGTGTGTTGTTTTGCTGGTTCTCTGGATTTTGGCCTTTCTTCCTGGTTACTCTCTCATCTTGTCCTTCGGTATATTGCGTATACTCCTGGTTTGATCTCGGCCCATCTGACTATTCTCTATTAGTTGTCTGTTTCCTGTCTTTTTCCTGGTTGTCTTCTGTTTATCTTCTGCTTGTTTGTCACCTGCTTACTAGGGTATATTTTAGAAAGAGGTTCAAGTGCGGGATCACCCTTCTCGGGGCGGGTTCCTTCCTAGGCAGAGCAAGTCAGGGTGAGATAAGGGTGACCCTTACACCATGAACTGCCACTGAGACCAATCTTTTGACACTGGGCAGCACATTTAGCTCCAGAATGTCTTGATAGTCTTGAGACTTCATTGTACACTGCACAGATTCAAGAAACTCTTTGCTTGTTGCAGCCAAGCAACCTTAAAACATAACCAAGCCTCCTCCATGTTTCACAGTAGGTACAATGTTCTTTTCTTTATATGCTTTATTCTTGCATTTCTGAACATAGAG
This sequence comes from Phyllomedusa bahiana, assembly GCA_025379985.1. Classification (NCBI taxonomy): domain Eukaryota; kingdom Metazoa; phylum Chordata; class Amphibia; order Anura; family Hylidae; genus Phyllomedusa; species Phyllomedusa bahiana. The sequence goes on from JAODAL010065704.1 coordinate 2,982, forward strand.
CTGAGATAACTTAAATAAAAGCTCCAGTTTAATCTGCTCAAATTACATTTTCCCAGAAGCTTTGTGGCTTGTCAATATACATTTTGGCAAATTCCAGTCTCACTTTTTCAATAGTTTGATTTTAATTTTGATTTTGATTTTAATATTCCTCTTCGGTCATCTTCCATTGAAGTCTACTTTAGCAAACACATCAATGGATCTGACACTGATGTGCCTTTACCAGTTCATCTCTAATCTCTATGGAAGTAGTTCTGGGCTTTTTGATTACCATTCATATTATTGGTCACTTCAATTTGTCATTAATTTTCCTCTTGTGGCCAAATCTAGGGAGGTTGGCTACAGTCCCATAGACCTTAAACGTCTGAATAATATGTTCAGCTGTAGTAAGAAGAACGTCAAGCTGTTTGGAGATGGGCTTATAACTTTTGCCTTTAACATGTTTGTCCATAATATTCTTTCTAATCTCCTGAGACAATTGTCTCTTTAGATTCCTTTTATCCATGCTTAGTGTGGTACAAACCAGGATACCAAACAGCATAGTGACTACTTTTCACTATTTAAATAAGCCAACTGACAGATTAAAAGTTTGAGGACCTGTGATGATAATTACAGGACTCATCTTAGTTTCACATGTCCCTATTGTTAATTTATTTTCAATGTTTTCTAGGAATACCATCATTTTTGTACAGTTTCATTAGTTTTTGTTTTTGTTGTGAATTGTCTTTCAACAAAAAGTCTGATTTTCAGTAGTTGATTTTCAGTGAATTTAAATTTATTATTTTTGACAATTTAAAATTATTTTAGCGACGATTGTGTTTTTTTTTGTTTCTTTTATGCCCATGGGTGTATTTGTTTAATGCAGTTAAATACACCTCACACAGCAAATTTCAACCTGATGTGCAGTACAAGTGGCTTTCTGATGCTGGAAAAGACAAAAGTTGCCAAATATTGGTATGAGATATTTCTCTTCAAATAGAAACTGCAATAACTAATAATATACACATTCATGTGGAGATACAAGAATAAAATGTGGATTAAGATACTTTATTATTACTACATTAACCTAAAATCTTATTTTCATTTGCTGAGCAGTGGCATATGTGTAGCTACCAGTAGAACAGGTATGTTACAAATTTGAGGAAGAGCTACAGATCAATGGTGATGATGGAAAGAATGAAAATAAATTTGACAGTGAAAAACAATTGGAGATCAAAGCAATCAGGAAAATACACTGATGAACAAAATAATTCTTACTATTTATGTGCTATCCCCTTGGCAGCTTTCAACACCAGATATGGAAGCATAGATAGATTCAAGTTGGATCTACCATAAATGCTACCTACTGTAGGTTTCTATTTTCTGCCCTCTCTTACATTAAATTATAAAAAACATATTTGTAATCAAAGTGAACAGGAAGCATTCATTACTAGCAAAACAGTGTCATGTGCAAGTATCTTAGGAGAGACACCAGCCCCTAGGGATATGTTCTTAACTCAGACAACTTGACAATTGCTATATTTAAACGTGCTGTAAATTGCTTTGAGAATCTAATGTACAGTATATGCTAATTAAGATGGGAATTCTACATTCTGCTTATCTAAATCACTCTAGCAAAATCTGTTAAGAGGACCATGTTTCTGAGACTCACTGAGCCCATCTGGTTACTGTGTATGATCTATTCTTTGGCTGTAACGTTAATGCTATTAATGGTATAATGGGCAGAACATGGATATGTTGGAAGTTCAAGGGGTTGTCTGGGTGTAATTTCATAAATATATTTATGTTGCTAGGGCTTACATAAAAAATAAAAAGAATCTCCCTCATACTCATCACTGCATTACATTCTACTGGTGCTGATGCTTCCATCTTTCTCTCCCTCTTACTTTAGATTGTGACCAGTGCAGCCTTGGAAGTATTTGAAAGTGAATGATCCAAGCGGTGATGTCAGGAAATAGTAAATGACCACCACAGCCAGAAATAAACAGAAAACTGGAAATAGAGAGTCAGGAGCATCAGCAGTAGAACGGGGGAAATAGAAAGGTGATATATTTTTTTTTATTTTTTAATTTTAGATTCAAATCTTATAATTATTTAAAAATAAATTTTACAGCCACATGTAAAAATTATTTTACATATGTTAATGGTTCTCTTAAAAACTCCCAAAAAGTTGCAATGAGTTTAAAGCTGCAATCTTCATTCTTTCAATCACTATAAGATCCTCTGATAGGTTGGAACCTGCTCCTAGTGTCAGGACTTTTCTTATGTGGGCGATTCCTTCCTAGTGATATTTTGCTGGGGGGTGAGTTTTTGTGAAACCCCAGGATGCACTGCCATTAATAGCTGTCATGTATTAGCACACATTCTTCCTGCATTGATTTCTCCATCTGCAGCCCATGAGCAATGTCTTCTCTCTTGTGCTGTCAGACACTGATACTGAGGAGTATGTGATATCGCTCATTCTCCTGCTGCAGAGTTGGTGGTAGGTGCAATTCTTTTTCTCTATATTGATACACAGCCTGTGTAATTCAGTAGTCACAATCAAAAAGAGGGGCTCGCCCATTCATGGCTTCAATAATCACAGTATCCGGACCACCCATTAGCTCACAATTGCACGGATCTTTCCCGCACTTCAAAAAAATTAAGCATCCGGGTTTGGGGGTTTTAAAAAACTTTATTATATTTTTCCCGAACAAGAAGCTTTTAAACAAAGTAAATTTTTACAGATCCCAACTTTAAGTTTTCAAACCAATGGACCCTCACAGCTGAAATGAAGAACCTCATTTGTTCGAAACATGTAAAATTAAAACGTACCCCCCAAATCACTGTTTTTCCGGAACCTGTTTTAATTCCCCTTCCTTTTCCCTAAAAGATTGTTGTTTCGATTAACCCCCTTTTTCTCAATGTCCCTGTGATACAGTATGGGCCCTGGGGTTTTGACCTTTTTGAAGATTTGGATGCTTCCCCGCTCTTCACATCCTGATGGTATATCTAATGTTAAGAGAAGGTAGAGAGCGAGCAAAGACCAACAGAAGCAGTGTAGTGTTGCATCTGTGTCAGGATCAGCAGCACAACTGAAGGAGGTACACGGACTCAAAGACAAAATGATAGATTCTTTTAAATAAGATTATTTTTTAATCCCTTCAAATTTTTAGAGGGTATGCATATGTCCGGGGTTTTTGGGGGGTTTCCCACGGTCCGGAGTTTGCATCGCCCTTTGGGGAAAGCGCAAACTCTAAAGCAGAGTTTCGCGCGATCGGCGCGGGGTGTCAGTTTGTATTTTAAAACCTGACATCCCGCTGCGTGGGACCCGACCCGAAGTTCACCCCGGGAGGGGGGGGGGGGGGGGTTTAAACCCCCTTAAAATTTATCTACCATGGGGTTTTGCAATAACAAAGGGAGAACACAGGAGGAGACCCGCTCCTCCGGTCTCTGTCGGCGACAGCAGCCCCGGCGATCGTGCAGCTGCTGTTGCTGCAGACAGCACGGGGGCCCATAGAATGCCCCCGGGTTTTCTGTACGTCACAAAGCCCCCCGTCCCCTTTGTGGGAAAGGGCCCCGGGAAATCGTGACTGACAGTTCCCTTTGGGAAACCCCAGTGCACAGCAACAAGCTGTGAAATTATTCCAAATTGGGAATAAAGAGACTAAGATCTCTATTAAAATCCCCTATGGGGAAAAATTTAAAAAAAAAAATGGGGAAAAAAGAAAAAAAAAAAAAAAAAAGTAAAAAAACAAGTAAAACACAAACACAAAAAAATAAAATAAAAAAAACGAAACACCGCCCTTTTCTCCTTTAAAAATCCCCCCCAAAAAGATCAAAAAAAAATAAAGTACACATATTTGGTTTTGCCGCGTGCGTAAAAAACCTGCCCTTAAATCTGTCATGTTAATTTCCCCGTACGGTAAAACGCCTTTTAAAAAAAAAAAAAAAAAAAAATCACAAAATTAAATTTTTTTTTCACCCCGCAGCACATAAAATGGAAAAAAAAAGTGACCCAAAAACTCCTAAAAATTTCCAACTTTTGTACCAATTAAAACATAGTTCATCCCGAAAAAAAAAAGGCCAAAACCAGCCCCTGTATAGGGAAAAAAATAAAAAGTTAGGCTCCAGAAGATGGGCGATGAAATAAATAACTTTTATCCCACAAAAAACATTTTTTTTTTTTTTTTTAAAGTGCTTCAACATAAAAAGCTATAAAAATTGGGTACACCGAAATTTGTATCAACCCACAGATTTAAAAGCAAACTTATAACGGATACTGAAACAGTAAACCCGCTGTTAAAAAAAAAAAACCCACTACTAGGATTGCAGTATTTTCTTCCCTCTCCCTTTTCCAAAAAAGGGGTTTTAAAACGATAAAAAAAGGACTTGTCCCCCAAAAAAATGGATACCATTAAAAACGTAAAAATCATCCCGAAAAAAAAACAAGCCAATACACAGCTCCATAGATGGAAAAAAAGGAAAAAGTTATGGCTTTTCCAACTTGGCGATGCAAAAATGTGTTTTTCCTTTGTTTGAATAAAAGGTTTTTTTGTAAAAAAGCAGTAAAAAAAATAAAAAATATAAAAATTGGGTATTACTGTAATCGTATCGCCCTGCGAGTAAAGAGCATTTTCCATATCTAATCCCAGAGTGACCGCATAAAAAATTTTAAAAAAAAAAAACCCTACCAGGAATTTCTGTATTTTGGGTTTAAAATGCCTCACAAAAAAAACCCTTAAAAAAAAATTTAACAAATTTTTGTATTTCACCCCCTTAAAAGGTTCCAATAAAAGCGTCCCAAATTTACCCCGAAAAAAAAAAAGGCCCTACACAGCCTGCAAAACCGCCCAAAAAAATAAAAGTTATTTACTGTCCCCAAAAAGGGCAAAAATTTAAAAAAAAAATTTTTTATAGACCATTTCTATTGTGTAGAAGTAATAAAACAATTTTAAAAAATAAATAAAATTTATACCATTACAAAAATACCGGACCCCCATAAAAAGTTATCACATCATTTAAAACTGCACGGCGAAACCTTTTTAAAAAAAAAAGCCCAAAAAACAATGGTGAAAAAGCATTTTTTCCCCCCCATTTTCATGGCCCAAAAATACAAAAAAAATATGGAACACCTGGGGTTTCCCCAAAAAGCACAAAACACCCCAAATGGAACCCTGAGGGGGGTTGAATCTAAAAAGGAGTGACTTTTTGGAAATTTCACCTGTTCTGGGTTTTTTGGGGGGCTTTGCAAATGCGACATTGGGGCCCCCCCCAAAATCTGTGGGTTCCCAAAAGGCCAAATAGCGCTCCCTCCCCTTTTAAAGCCCTGCCATGCACCCAAAAAGCCCCGTTTACACCCCCCATGTAAGGGATTGCCGAACTTGGAAGAAATTTTTTAACAAAATTTTTGGGGTTTTCCTTTTTTAGGATTCCTTGGAAATATGAAAAAATTTTAAGCTAAAATTGCAGATTACTGGAAAAAAAAAATTTTTTTAATTTTTTACAGGGCTAATGCTAAAATAAAAAAAGGAATCACCCCTTTGGGGTTTTATATACTCACTAAAACACCTTTAAAATTACCTTAAGGGGGGTGTAGTTTCCAAAAGGGGGTTTTCTTTAGGGGTGTTTATTAAGTTTTAGCACCTTAGGGGCCCCCCTCAAACCTGAAATGGCGCCTAAATAAAATTTTCAATGAAAATGAGGGCCCCCGAGTCCGGTGGGCTCCTCCTAATTTTGGGGGTGTTGGGTTTAGCCAAATAAAGCCCCTAGGGCCATAAATGGGATATTTTTAAAAAAGGCAACCTGGGGGAAAAAAATTTTTTATAAATTTCATTACATTTCCTAGTCCCCATTTACCGTATTTCCCCGTGAAAAATGGGGTAAAAAATTTAAAACTGCAAAAATAGTGAAATTTTGGGAAAATTTTACTTCCACTTTGCTTTAATTTCTGTGAAATACCCAAAGGGTTAACAAAAAAATTCCCAAACACTGGGTTTAAAAAAATACTTTTTGGGGGTTTTAGTTTCCCTTTGAAAAGGGATCATTTATGGGGGTATCTAAAAATACAGGCCCCTCAAAACCACTTTAGAACTGGAATGGTTCCCCCAAAAAAATTTATATTGAAAAATTTTTTGAAAAAAGTGAGAAAAATTTCTACTAAATTTCTAAGCCCTCTAATGTCATAAAAAAAAAGGGCATTTAAAAAATGATGCCAACCCAAAAGTGGGGCAAATGGTAGATTCTAGGTTTTTAAAATATTTTGTGGGGAATAAAAAAACTGTCTTGCACGCAAGGAAAATTTTTGGGAAATTTCAAAATCACAGAAAATTTTTTTAACATTTTCATGAAATTTTGATATTTTTCACAAAAAAAAAAGATTGTATGGATAAAAGTTTCTAACTAACTTAAAGCACAATTTGTCACGAGAAAACAATTTTGAATCAAAATGGATAAGAAAAAATGTCAAAAGTTTTCTCACATAAAGTTTACACATCCAGATTTAAAAAAAAGGGGTGGTTTTCAGGGGGCCAAAACTGGCTGGGTCCTTAAGGGGTTAAAAATTCTATTTTTGCATTTAGGATGGCCCAAAAGAACAGCAATCATTTCAGTTTTTCCCCCCGGGGGGGGAGTAAATTTTTTAAATTTGTAAATTTGGGTTTTTAAAAATTTAAATAAATATGCTTTTTTCAATTTTGAACGAAAAAAACAAAAAGTAATAAAGTCAGTTTTTGTAAAATTTCAGATTGCATTTTTCCCCACCAAAAATCCCAAACTTACTTTTATTAAAAACCCTTTTTCTGAATTCTTAAAGGGTTTTGTTTAACATTAAAAAAAATTTTTTTAAAGCATTTTGGGAAAGGCCCCTTCGCTTGACAGAGGTGAAAAGAGATTGCTGTCAGCCTCTATCCGGCTGGTGTGTGTGGGTTTGGAAAAGCAGACAACACTGCTCCTCACAAAGATATGGAGAAAAAATGCATACAGTGCAGGGTATGTTTTTATTACAATGGGTTATGTATCCAACTGTACGCATACACAGTAGGATATGTATGTCGCTGGCTCTGTCAAAGGGCTTGAAAATTAGACCTCCAAAAAGGGTTTCCCTTTGACACCGCTGAATCCCAGAAGGCTGGGAGTGAGGGGCGATAATTCTAGTATAAGGCACAGAAGTTAAATAGGTATATTTGATGTGGTTATAGTGATGAATGAGAAGTCGATGAGTCAGATTTCATATTTTTAGCTTTTGTAATTTCTTTACTATTTGAAAGAAAAATCTTATAGCATTAAAAAGTACTTGTTCTATCTTATTTTGTTGCACACAATTCAGTAGTAATTTAGCCCCCGCATACCAGCTTGGGAGTACAGAAGTAGAAAGACTGTTTGGCTGGCAAAACTTGACAGTTTTTAATCACTTCTTATGAATCACTAAAGCAACTTAGGTCACAAAATAGCTAAAACATAAAAGTCTATATTTCTAAACGTAGGATCATAAGTTAATACATAGCATGTGTACAATGCCGAGTTGTAGACGGGGAACAAAAAATATGCACTGAAAAATGTAACAAAATAAAAACACGTAACTCCCGAAAACCAGTCACCCGCTGTGGGTTAAAGCTGCCGCAGCAGCTGGGATTTAAACAAATTTAATTAGGGGGGCAAGTGTGGTGGCAGCACATAGCTTTTAGGAAAAAATTTATATTGCTTGGGGTTAATTTTTTTTACTTTTAAGCGGGGTTTTTACATTATGTTTATTGCCTTCCATTGGAGACATTAGATGCCATGTCTTGGAATGACCCCTCAAGAAGATATAAATGCGAAGCACTCAAGTGGATGCTGCAACTCCAAGTTACAGAAGATTGAAGAAGTCCACAGCACACAAATGTACACAGCACACAAATATTGATTTTTATATTGCAATAACTTATATTTAAAATTTTTTAAGTCAATAAAGTGACATGGGAAACGATGTTTTAATTAAGGGCTCGAAATGACTTTTTTGGTTTATAATAACCTTAAATTTATGAAAAATCACTAATGAATATGAAAACCAATTTCCTAAAAGGAAATAGGGGATAAATTCAATCAATGGTTTTTTGGGGAGCAATTTGAGAAAATCTTGTAGCTAAATGGACACTAATGCATATAATAAGGACCTGGCCACAACCAGCAGAGTACACAGGTGCTATGGACCACATGGAACACTGTGGGCATGGGAGAAGTTTTGCAAGGTTTCCTGGTGGTATCAGGCAGTTCATTTCACTTTATTGACATGATATTTGTAAATATAATTTGTTACAATACAAAAATAAAAATCTACATTTGTGCACTTCTTCAATCTTTGGAATGACTGATAACATGTACTTCAGACAGAATGCATTGCAATGAATTCATCGCAATGAAATATGTGTTAGTTGGCTGACAGCGTTTAGGAGGAGAGAAACACTGACAGATTTCCCCAGAAGTTCTGATGATGTAACTGTCCAATATGGGCCGTAACCATGTATGGACAGTCCAAAGTGGAAACTTTCTATGTATGGACAGTTAAGTTACCAATGATTCCTCCAGTAAACCCAATCAGTCTTGCTCTTCTCTTGAGTGCTCACAGCCACACAACTCTCATTTTAGTGAAAAATGTACAACATGGCAGATGGCTGTCAGCAGTATCATTATGTTGAAGAGAAGAAGATGAAGTAGGTTTCTTCCTCTCTACCTCAGGAAGCTCTGAAGATAACAGATATTTTTTTACAGGAGACTGTTGAATTTAATTCTCAAACTGCAAGTACAGCAGAACATAAGCTGGCATTAAAACCCAAACAAACATTGAACTAGTGGAACATGTAACATGCGTTACTGATATCCTTTGTTCATGCATAAATTAAAGGTTTTTAGTGTGCAATTTGATCAAATTGTGAATGCCCACCTACCTTGTGAAAGTAATCTCATAAGGTGTGTCCCTAACTCTAATGCCTCTCTGTAGGGCCAGAAGTACTATACATTGAGTGCAATATGCTCTAATCCCACTGGTTGTTAGGAGCTACATGCTAACTTTATTTTCTTAGATCCTTCTGCCATTTTGTCTTCTACAGTTTACCGGATCAGACAAAGCAGTTGCAATGCAACTGCCTCATACAACTCTTGGGTCTGACCGTATGGTACATGTGAGCTCAATTATTGGAAATGGTTGATTGCTAGCCCTCTATAAAGCTAAACTTTACTTGGTGGCTGGTGTAGAGTATACTGTTGCTGAAAGCTTAAATGGCGCTCACTAAAGGGGATCTGTGAAGTTTCTCACACCAAGGAGACATGTATGAAGGTGAATTGCCAAGTCTCGTTTTCATTATATAATGCACCTGAATGTATGAAAGTGTTTTTTGTGCGAATATAAATGAAGTCTAAAGTTCGACGCGCCTCGCCTATGTGTTAAGCGCATTATGAAACTTAGGCGCATTAGTAATGTATCTAACATGTATAAAGGCTATAGATAGGCTGAAAATAAGAGAAAAGTCATTAGAAAAGCATGTCAGTGAATAGAAACTATGGTACTGATCTTGCTTGGTGGACCACAGGTCCCAGTAAGACCTATGGTGTGCTGGCTCTTGCTGTATGTAGAATAAAGGGTGAGCGCAGCAAAAATAAATTAAAATTGAATGTAGTGAAAATTAAAAATGGTAAAATCTGAAAAACAAAATCAGAGGGTTATTTAATGTCAAACTAGTTTTAGATTCTATTAAATTTAAATGCATTTCATAGGAGATAATTTTATATTTTTGGGATATTACATAGTTGTATATTAATTTAATATGATAACATTTCTTATTAAATTTAAATAATTAAATTTTATAGTTTGATAATTATCATAAATTACTTTTTATTATTGTACTTGTGTGAGTTGAGAAATATTGGACATTTTTTTCCCTGATAGCAAATCTAGCCCCACTTCGACTTCTCAGGCTCAGGCAGACCACATTGAAATAGGTCTGCCTGTTCGAGCAGTAATGCGCCTGGTTTTGGAGAACCACATTCATAAATTTGTCAAATAATACGTGTGGTGATACACCCCAAGAAACCTCTCATTTTAGGCGCATTACAAAGTGTCGAGTTTTACGAACAAAGCGCCTAACACGTTTGTTTGGCACATTAGACATTGTAGACTGCTCGTTTAGGCACATTTTATGCCAGAAAAGGGTGAAAAACACAATAATAAATGTCTCCCTTATTGCGGTGTATGGTGTGTGATACATATGTACCGTGTTAGTGTGTATATTCTTCATACAAATATCCTTATCAGTGTTGTTGTCACCTCTTATAGAATATCTCTGGATCATCCCTGCGCAGCACTCTGCATTCTGATCACATAAACACTTCGACTCCTCAGGCTCAGGCAGACCACATTGAGATAGGTCTGCGTGTTCGAGCAGTAATGCGCCTAGTTTTGCTGCACCACATTCATATATGTGTCTAATATTACGAGTGTGGTGCGACACGCCCCCAGAATGCCCCCACATGGCCCCCACATGTTAGGCGCTTTAAAAAGTGGTGAGTCTTACAAACAATGCACCTAACACATTCATTAGGCGGATTAGAAATCGTAGACTGCTCACTTAGGGGCATTTTATGCCAGAAAATGGTGAAAAACCTGATCATACATGTCTCCCCAAGTCTTAAACTATTATTGGGATATATCCCAATGAGACAATTTCCTTTTTTTTAGTTCATTCCCCATCTTATCCAGTTATTTTGGGGTGTCTTGGTTGACACTTCATGATCCAGTATTTGACTGGGATACAAGAGTTAGTCCAATGGGGAAAGGCATGTATAGGAAGATGTCTTAAATGCCTTATTTTAGTTGCAGCTGCTGCTCTGTAGGGATTTTGCGGAGGTTTTTTGGTGAAAAGACTGCTTAGTGTTTTTCTTCCTCATAGTTGTATGATTGTCCCAATTGATTTGCTTTCTGACTTTAAAATTTCCAGGGGTAGAACTTATTCCCTTTTCTGCTCTGAAGACCCAGACTCTTGAGTTGTATATTTAAGAGAATCTAGAGAAGGAATTTATTCATCCATCAGGGTTCTTGTTTCTGGTCAAAGATGGCAGACTATACCCCTTCATAGATTATAGTGGGCTAAATAGGATTAATATATGTAATTGATATTCCCTACACCTGATCCCTTAGTTATTTAATCAAATTAAGAAAATAGTAATTTTCTCCAAGATTAATGTCAGAGGAGCATATAATTTTCAATCAGTATTCTTAAGCCATTCATACCCACACAGGGCATTTTGAGCATCTGGTAATATCTTTTGAGTTCTGTAATGTTCCAGCTGTCTTTCAGAACTTCATGAATGATGTATTCAGGGAGAATTTGGTTCATTTTGTTGACATATATTTGGTGACATTTTGATTTGTTTCCTTGTTCCTGGAAAAATACTATGCTCTTGTTAGAGAGGTACTGACTAAAATGCTGAAAAATCATCTATTCACCAAGATGGAGAAATATAAATTTGAAATGGAGAGTGTCTTGATAGGCTTTATTATTTCCTCCAAAGGTTTTTTTTTTTCTCATAAATCTTGATAATTGAATATTCAGGATTGGGTGCTACTAATATGTGCAGAAATTTTGAGGGTTTGCAAATTATTAAATTTAAAAAGACTTACAGATCTTTCCTCCATAGTACAATATGCTCAACTAAAAAGGGTGCCAACCCAGCCAAGTGGTGCCCTGAGGCCCTTAAGGCATTCTCTACCTTTAAGGAGTTGTTTTCTTTCAGTCCTGCATTGAGACACTTTGATTTGCGGGGTGCAGTTTATTGCTGAGGCAGATGTCTCGATATTGGATTTCGGGCCGTACTTTTATAGGAAAGCCCTTAGGATCATGCTAGAATATTGCACCTGGAAGGTTTCTACTTCAGAATTAAATAATTTTATTGATTATTAGGAACGTTGCCTTTTAAAGGGGGGCTTATGAGAAGTGGAACTTTGGGTTTGGAGGGACCCAAATTTTTCCCGTTGGGGTTTTAATTTTCATAGATCTCTTAAAATATTTAGCATAAGAGATTTAAACCCCCGGAGGCTAAATGGGCCCTGTTCTTTTTAGGTCTGATTTTGTTATTTCTTTCCACCAGGTTCCAAAATCCACTAGGCAGGTGCTTTATCTCGCAGTTTCCTGCGGCAGCCAGTGGAGGCTTCTCCAACACCTCCCATCATACTTCCTGAAAAGATAATTGCAAGTTTGACACGGGATTATTTTTGATTTCTTTTTGAAGTTCAGTTCCCAACTCCTCCCCGAGAAGCTCATCTGTCCTTTTGTCTTTGAGAACCTTAGGTTGACTGCTCTTTCAGAGAATCATAAGCTGGTGAGTCATCCCAGTGTCACTAAGATGTATAAGACCTTATCTTGATCTGGTGACCAGTTGTGAAGCAAGACATAGAAAGGTTTATAGGAAAAAAGTGAATCTAAATTTTTTTTTGGGGCTTGCCCAAATTGGGGGGAGAGGGTGGGCAAGTATTTTTTGGGAAAAAAATGTTAGGTTAGAAAAATGGTTTACTTTGTTTTTTTTGTGGCTGACTACCATTTTGTCCAAAAATGTGGGAAACTTCACGGGTTTTCCTGAGAATACTGGGTTGACACGGGTTCCAATTTGTTTTCCAGATTTTACGGCCTTCCCCCTGCCAACTTGGACAAAATGCACATTACTTCTAACTTTTCTACTGTCTGTCACCCACAGTCTAATGCTCAGACTGTGAGGGTGAACCAGACTCTGGAGCAATACCTATGCTTTTAAGTTATATGATGATTGATTTCATTTCTTTCCTTGAGTGGAATTTGCCTATAACAACTCATGTCATGTCAATAAAAAAAAAAAAGTTTTTTCCCTTTTTTTGAATTATGTTTTCGTCCCAAAGCACTTTTATTTTTTTTACCAGCCCGGTTTCAAAGTTCAGACAGAGGGTCTTGCTGCTCTATCTGCCAGACATAAGGCTGATGTCCATTGTAGGCCACACAAGTTGTAGGTGGGAAATAGTGTGTGGTTTTCCCTCAAAAATATAAAGTTAAAACAAACATATGAAAAGTTGGGTCCTAGATTTATAAGTCCTTCAAAGATTGTTAAACAGATAATTTGATAATATGAGAATTTCTAGGACCTTTCATTGTTCGTTTTTATGCCTGTGTATCCTTTCCGAAAATCTGTCTTAAGGCTTCCACCTGTTCTTATTTGTGGTGAACCTGAATCTGTGGTCAAGAAGAGCCTAAGTGCAGGGCAGGCAATTTCATTATCTTATACAATGATAAGGTTTGGGCAAGAACGGTCTCCGGGGGCCAAACCCGGAAATCTTCATGCGATTTTTGATAAGAGCCTTTCATGCAGTAAACGCAAAAAAACCCAGGGGGAGGAAAATGTTATAAATGGCAGGGATCCTACTACCTTTTTGTCTTTTTCTGCTTACAATATTAGATGAGAATGTTGATAGCCTGGCTGCTGCCTCAAACAACTGTCAGGATCAGCTGACAATGCGGCACATGTGAGCTCAGTTATTGGAAATTGGTTGATTGCTAGCCCTGTATTAAGCTAAAAATTTTACTTGGATCAGTTGGGGCAGAAACTTGTATTAAGAGCTTGTGCCTTGTGAGCTTACTGTATTTTGTTTCTAGTCTTCAGTCCTGTTTGGTTGGTTTAAATTTACGTTATTTGCCCCTGTTCTCTTTTTCTTTTTGTTCTGCCCGTGCAGTTTTTCAGGGGTTCTAGGATGAGCTCTGTGGGAAATTTGTGCGTTTTGTAAGGGGCGCATAGTGAGGGGATTTAGAATACATCAAGGATGGAATATGGAGTGGGAGGTCTGGTGTTAGGACCAGCATTAAGGGCACATTAGAGACAGAGTAAGGAAAATCTAGTTGTTAGAGTGAGGTATTGTTTGGTGTCTTGCTTTCCTACTTTTATTTTTTTTAAAACACTGCCATATTACTTGCATGCAACTCATGGTTGGTTTCATTTCCATTACAAGTTTTGTTTGCGTACTGTGTCAGCCAGCAACATTACAGATTGTGCATTTGGAGGAGTGATTGTCTCCATCTTGGCTGTGCACTTCTCCCACTGGCTGCATGAGGACCTTACAATCCGAGCTAATGGGACTGTTACTCTGAATATATGAAAAATGGCAAACAAAAAGAAGAGTGCCCCCTAGTGCATTACTGTAATCAATAAAAGCAAAAGGAAACAATCCTATAATTACCAACTCACCTGGCTCGACTGTGCATAAGACAGCACAGCTCCCCTGTAGCGTATATTCAAAAACCTTAATTTGTTCCTCCCGGCAGTTGCAGCTGATCCCACGGCCAAGCTCACAAGTAGTCAGAGATGGAATAATAGCGAAAACCACCTCTAAAGGGGATTTTTATATAAAAGTCACCTTATCTTATAGGTGGTTTGCATTATTATTCCCGTTACGCATTGACCCGGTTTGAGAGCTAAAATGGGGCTGGGCGAAAAAGTGACAGTAATTTTTTTCTGTAACTCGAAATATGGGGGTTTAGCCAAAAAAGGAGGCTTAAAATTGGGGCCCATCTGATGAAGTTACCTTGACGTGGTAGGTGGACATACAGAATTTGATCAAACTTCATACTAAAATCACTCATTTTATGCATGTAGAATTGATGCATGGGTTAGAGTATGGGTTAGAGTATGATTGTATGGGTTTTGGTACTGTGCTGCTGTATATTTTAGTTTGAGAATTTTTTTTCGGTACCACAGTGTGCACCAGTGTCTACACCAATTGCAAATGGAGGTTATAGCCAAGTTATCTTTTTTTTCTCATCGGATATAATAGCATAGTCCGCTTATTCCAAACTATTTTTCTGCCATATACTAACATATGCAGCCAGATGGAAGCTAAAAAGGTCTGACTAATACAACTTTATGGACACGTTTATAATGTATATTTTAATCTTTCCTGACATTAACATTAAAGTTAGGATAAAAAAGTGATGTGAAATAACCCTAACGAAAAAAGTTCTAACGATATCATTTAATACATCGAAGTTAGTTTTAATTTAAAAAAGAGGATTATGAGGGAAGGGGGACCTAAAAAGAAGAAAAAAAAATATAATATGGCATTTTCTTCCAAGACTCTACTTGTAAATAAACAATGTAAAAGTT
>JAODAL010065705.1:0-18105 GCA_025379985.1 Phyllomedusa bahiana
TCTGGCATTTTTTAAATTTGTGGTGATGCAGGTTTAAGGGTCATGCTGTGGTACAAGACAGGGATAGTAAAATGGGGGTGTGACTTTTTTTCTGTGGCTTTTATAGCCTAATTGTTGTCCCCAAAGATGTGCGGGTATCCATTTGACTGTTGTGGCTGTTAATTCCAGCTTCTCCAGCCCTGTTGGGTGTAAGAATGAAGGTGTTGTTGCTCTCCCATAGATTTTAAATTTGGTCATCGCTCATAATCGACTGCTCACTATTTAGTGTTGAGCGATTTTTATCGACAAAGTTAAATCGGAAAGGGTTTTTTTATGGTGATCGAAATTTTCAGACATGCGATAATTAAGGTTAAAATCTGTGCATCATCTATTAAGATGCGCCATTTTCGGCACTTCTTGTCTTTTTGGGGCCAGCAAATCAGATTACAGAATAGAGCAGGGTGAGATTTTGTGTGCGACGTCATGACTGGGATGTGTATGGTTCGATTGGCTGGAAAACACATGACTCGTTTTAACATAGAACAGCCCTTCCTGTTCAGCCTTAGTGTCTCTCAGCGTTCACATGGGAAAATAGGACGTGCGCTCTGCCTGTGGCCAAACAGCTCAGCGAAATTAGTCTATTTCTGCACAGAGAAACCTCTACTATTAGCTGTGATCCTCCAATTTAGTTAGATTAGAGAATTTGAAGATTTTTAGTAGTTAGCTAGAGAATTTTAAAAAAGCAGAATCTACCGCTGTAAAGTCAGGGGGGAAAGCGGGGGGGGGGGGGGGCCCGCCGGCCAACACAAACAAGCTCTATCTATAAAGAACACTGGATAAAGGTTCACCAAGACTTAGTGTTGACATTGCACTGCAATATCTTTATCATTAACAGTTTGCTATTGAAATATTCATGGATATTGGGCAGCCTGAACTTACATTGGATAAACATCATTTCTAGTAACTGCAGGTCTCTTTGTTAGGTGCAAAACTCCACTTTTATTATCAGTATACATTTCAGATAGGTGTTCATTTTCAATTTTACCCCTTCCACCTGTGTTGATATATCCACCTTGCAGTTAAATTACAATCCAGCATCTTGTAGTCAGCACAGGTTGTTTGTTGCCAAAAATACCGTGTATCGTCGAAAACATAACAGATACGTGTTTTTTGACTTTGCGCACCCAGCTTTGGGTTTATTGACGCAGCATTTCCCCTTAAATCTTAACACAGCAATTCTATAGTCACCACAGTTTAATTGAAAGGTGCAAAAAATACCGTGTATTTACGAAAACATAACCCGATACGTGTTTTTTTATTTTGCGCACCCAGCTGGTTCATTGACGCAGCATCCACGTAAATCTTAAAACAGCAATTCTATAGTCACCACAGGTGAATTGAAAGGTGCAAAAAATACCGTGTATTATACGAAAAAAATAACAGATACGTGTTTTTTGACTTTTGCGCACCCAGCTTTGTTCATTGACGCAGCATCTACGTAAATCTTAAAACAGCAATTCTATAGTCACCACAGGTGAATTGAAAGGGGCAAAAAATACCATGTATTATACGAAAACATAACAGAAAACGTGTTTTTGACTTTGCGCACCCAGCTTGTGTTCATTGACGCCATCATCCACGTAAATCTTAAAACAGCAATTCTATAGTCACCCCAGTGAATTGAAAGGTGCAAAAATACCGTGTATTATACGAAAAAATAACAGATATAGTTTTTTGACTTTTGCGCACCCAGTTTGTTCATTGACGCAGCATCCACGTAAAAATCTTAAAACAGAATACATATAGGTCACCACAAATGAATTGGAAAGGTGCAAAAAATACCGTGTTATTATACGAAAACATAACAGATACGTGTTTTTTGACTTTTGCGCACCCAGCTTTGTTCATTGCGCAGCTTCCACGTAAATCTTAAAACAGCAATTCGATAGTCACCAAAGCTGAATTGAAAGGAGCAAAAAATTTTACCGGGTATTCTACGAAAATAACAGATACGTGTTTTTTGCACTTTTCGTCCAGATTTCTTCGATAGACACTTCCTGTTAAATTTGAATCCAGCAATTTTGTTTTGATTAGAGGGATTTGAGAATTGCTGTGAATTTGCTGTCTTTTATTAAAGGACTTTCCAAAATATTCCATTTACCTTCTCAAATTTTTATTTTTACTGAACATGGAGCGAAAAGCAGGGTTGGTAATCGAGCAAAGAGGGGGGTAGCACATGGAGTAGAGGTCGAGGAAGGTGCTCCTTCCAGTGCTGGCGGACAACACGCATGCCAGCGGATCGTCGTGGCAGGACCGTCAGGCCTGTCATCGCTGGGTCAGTGCCCTGTGAATCTAAGTAATCGAACATCGTGCCAATCTGTCATTCAGTGTTAATGCAACCTGCTTCTAGCTGTCTACCTCCTCGTCCTCCCCAGTCACGGCCACAAATGTCGTCATCAGCATCATCAGCATCCGTCCTTAAATGAAGGCAGCCCAAATGTCAACTCGTGTACCCACCACTGTGGATAATCCATTGTCTGCAGACTCTTTGATACAATGCGGTTGGGGTCAGAAGGCATGTTAAAGATAAGAGGATGATTTAGTCTGCTCTGACGCCCAGTTACTGTTGCCATCAGAGGAGGTGAAGGAAGCCGTCAATCGGCAAAAATCCGGGCGGCCGGCAAAGCCTGCAGTGCCCCTTGATTGTAGCCGCAGCTTCTGGATGCAGAAAATTGTAGGACGACCCAGTCACCTGTTTGATGATGATGATGAGGACGACATTTGCGGATCACATCCTGGTCTTTTCCGCAGGAATTTGCTTGCGAGGCTTCATCAGTGGACGAGGAGGAAGACGATGGGTAGTGTCAATATGGGTCCTGCCACAAAAGGAGAGGGCGTCGCAGAAGTCCAGCTGATATGATTCCGCAGCCACGGTCAGTGCCAAACCCCCTCCTCGCTCTATCGCCGTCAAACATAGGTTCAGGACTCAAGCGGGGCTTCTTTGACCAAGCCTCTGATTACACAGCGAATGTCATATGCCGCCTTTTTGCCGTAAACGCATAGTAGAGGCAAGAACCTTAGTGGTTAAACACCACCTACATGTCTCGTTCACATGCAGCGAATGCATGAGTTGAAATGGAGGGAAACACTGGCCAAAAAAGGCCAGACGACGACGGGGCCTCAAACCACTGTCACACCCTCTGTCTCCGCCTCCTCCGCACCACCAAGCGTTCCTCAGCTTGCCCATGTCTTCAGAGTAATGATCAGGGATCAGGCCTCGCTTCAGCCTCCACGTCGCCCGTGTTCCACCAGCACCACCAGAGACCCATCCTTCCCCTTCTCCTTACACAGTTTGACGACATGCACGCCGTACAGTGGCCAGTTCTAGCAGCCTGCCTTCTGTCTTCCAGGTTTTGGGCGAGAAGAAACACTTTAAACCAATCCATCCAAAGCCAAAAAGCCTGAGTGTCGGCATGGCCGCTTTTGGCCTTGGAAATGTTGCCTTTCCGTATGGTCGACACAGAATGGGTTCTGCCACGTCATGGCCCTCACCTGCCCTAGATACCAGATGTCGAGCAGGCATTACTTTGCCAGAAAAAGCCGTCCCTGCCTGGCCGCCACGTGTCGATCTAAAATTTCAAGCGCGTTGTTGCATCTGTGTCCGGAAAAGTCCTTCACCACCGAACCATGGACAGTAAGCACGGCCAAGGGCCGCTGTAACTCTGTGACAGCTCACTGGGTGAGCTGGGGTGGAATTTTCTCTGGGGGTGACGGTGGCTCTCACGGGCTCGAGCTTGCTCTTCAAAACTCAGGGATGGTGTAGGGCTCTTTTTCCCCCAAGGTCCTCTGGTGGGCATTACGTGCCCAGAGACACCAGGCCGTGTTGAAAATTAATCTGCCTTGGAGACGTCACCACAGGTCAGGAGCTGTGGACGTCTCGCAATGAGACGAGCGCTGGCTGGGTGACAAGAACTTGGCCAGGGCAAGTGGTGTGCGATAACGGGCGAAATCTGCTGGCCGCCCATTAAGATCGGTAGCTGGGGCACATCCTTGCCTGGCACTTGTCATGAACCTTGTCGTCCAGAAAATTTCTAAAGAGCTACCCCGGGTCTGGAACTGCCTGCTGAAGAAGGCTCCGAGGTCGGAGTTCGCACTTAGCATTCGCACCCTACTTCGTCACGCCTGGCTGCGTTGAGGTCAGCTCGGCCCTCCCCTGTCAAACGTTCATTGTTGACGTGGCTACACACTGGAATTCCACCCTCCAACCTGCTCCAGCGATTGTGGGAGCAGCGCAATGCCATACGCAGTACGGAAGTTGACACTGGCCTGACAAGCAGCGGTGCGGACCTCGGGGTGTTGAGCCACGAGAGTGGAGGCAGGTGAAAAGAAGCTCTGCACCAATCCTTGCCAGTTTTGAAGAAGCCACAAATGGTCAGTGCGGGCGGATGCCTTGTCAGCTGAGCATTGTGGTGATCTTAGTTCTGGAAACGGATCGTTGGACACTCTGAAACATCAGGTCCGCCAGCGACGGAGGAGGTGACGGACACAGATGCAGACAGGAGCCTTTCTTCTCCGTTCAAATCCACAAGGCCCGACAGTTTCTCAATTTATCGGTCTTCATTTAGTAGTGGTTCAGGGTCCGGAGCTAGTGCAAGGTGGCACTCAGCTCTCAGGGGTGCATCCATCTGAGGCAAGTCAGGGCTGTGTTGAAGCTGTGCGGAGGAAGCGGAGGAGGAGGAGGAGGTATTCCTAGACACCGACGTTCCCTGCCTTGGAAAGAGGTTGGCGTGAATTTGAGGCAGATGAGGAAATGATTTTGCTAGTCCCCCTAAACCCCAGATTTTGGGAAACTCAAGGCTCCATCTCTCCCCATGAGTGCTTGGTGCTCCTTTTCCCTTTCCAACATGATCCTCGCTTTAAAGGGCCACCCAAAATGAAAAAACCCTTTTACTGGGTGGCCACCCCCGGTCCCCGAACAAAACAAAACTCAGCACTTTCCTTCCACCCACCCCAAAAAGAAAAAATGCAGGAAATGGGGGACCTTGCTAAATTGATCAACGGGAGACATCTGTTGCGTCGGGTTTCACGTTCTTAAAATTTTCACGGGGGAAAACAACCCCAGCGCCCGGACATCATGGGGGGGCCAAAAGTACCGTAGCGCACAGCAGGCAAAGTGGCAAAAGCCTAGGGGTTGACCTCTGGAAATCTTTATTTACCACCTAAAACCAACGCTGTAATGCAGGGCCCCAAAACCAACACCCCGAGCCCCAGTTTTAAAATCTTTGGAGCACAACTATTTTTCGTCTCAAAAACCGATGTTTTTTTTATGTTTTTTTCCGAACCCCAATAAAACTTTTTGGGTATTCAAAATGGACAAATTGCCCGAGCTGGCTCGTCACGCCATAGAGGTGTTGTCCTGCCCACCCAGCGCCCAATCTGAGCAGACCTTCAGCACAGCCGGAGGACTTTACGAAAAAACGAAACCCCCCTTTCCACAGAAATGTGGAAATTTTTTGCCCTTATCACAAGATAATCAGGAAATGTTTCTCTGATGATGTTGTGGCCCCCTTTTCCCGAGGTCACCGTTTAAGTTGCGGGTCTACTTCACAATACTCCAAACAAAAAAGGCCCCTTGAAAAACTTTTTTTTAAAAAAAGATCATTTCTTCCGCAATTTTTATTCTCAATTCCCAAAAATTTTTTTTTGCTGGTTTTGTTTGGAGGAGACAAAAAAAATTTTTTTACCATTGTCAAGGTTTTTTGGGGTCATTTCCCCTCAAAAATTTTTAACCCAGTGGCTGAGAAAAATCATATTATAATTTTTTGGGGGTTAAATTTTCTGTGGGGATACAGCAATAACATGGGCCCTTTGGTCAAAAAATTTTGGCTTCAAAGGGGCATTTCCCCTTCACAATTTTTAACATGGCTGAAAAATCATTTTAAAATTTTTTGGGTAGGGCTGCTTTGAAAGCAGAAATTTCCTTACAGGCCTTTTCTAAAAAATGTTGTTTTTTAACAACATTTGTTTCTTCACCAATTGTCCAAAGTGGCTCAAGGGGAAAAGGTGCTTTTAAAAAAACGGGAATATGGACACTGAAAAATGGGACACATTTTGAAAAAGGGACTTGTTTTTTGCAAAAACTTTAACAAGCTAAAATCCCTGTTTTAAAGAAAAACCCATTTAATACAATAAAAAAAAAAAAACCCAAGACTTTGGTGGGTTTCCCAAACCTTTTTTAAAAAAATTGGTTTTCAAAAATTTTAAAGTACAAAAAATTTTTGAAATTGTACAAAAACCCTTTTAAAAAAAAAATTCCTCTAAAATTGTACAAGGGAGGTCCCGGAAAATTTTTGCCCAAAGTAGGTTTTTCAGAGGAAAAAGGAATAGGAGCACAGACGGGAAACAAAGAACAGAGCCCAATTTCCCCCCGCACGTTGAAAAAATGAAAAAAAAATTGGCAAGGAAAAAGGGGGAAAACCCTGGGGGGTAACAGGAGCTTTAAACCCACCAAAATTTCCAAGGGGAAGCCAAAATTTGGCCAACTCATACGGAGGGGCAAGCGCTACCCATTTTTTACTGTGTACTGGGGAAGGCGGGAATTTTCTCACACTTCCCGCTTCTACCCCGCTTCAGCACAACGTTTTTCGTGTCCCGTCATCGGGGCTTTTTAATTTTTGTGTTAATAGATGACGGACCCACCTGGGCCCCTCACCCCCACCCACTGTAACCCCCCCCCCGGGGTCATGCGGGGGCCCAGGACAGGTAAAGTCAATGTCCATTAAATTTAAAATGGGGGGTTTAAAAGACCCCTTTTTTCCGGCACTTTTTAAATGTGGGGGTCTTTGCAGGTTTTTGGGGCTCATGCTTTTGGCCCAGGACGGGAAATTTCCAATGTCCATTGAAACAAAAAAATGGGGGTTGAAAGACTCCTTTTTCCGGCATTTTTTAAATGTGTGGGCCCAGCGGGTTTTGGGGGTTCAAGTTTGCGCCCCAGGAAGGGGGAAATTTAATGTCCGTTCAAGTAAAATGAGGGTTCTTTTTCCCAAACCCCTTTCGGGCACTTTTTAATTTGGGGGGTGATGCGGGTTTAAGGGCAGGCTGTGGTCCAAAGGGGGGATATGAATGGTGGTAAATTTTTTTTCTGTGGCTTTTATACCCTAAGTGGTTCCTAAAAAATTAGCAGGTATCCATTTGACTTTTTTGTGGTTTTTAAAATTCCAGCTTCTCCACCCTGTTTGGGTGTAAGAATGAAGGGGTTGTTGTTTCCCCCAAATAGATTTTAAAAATGGAAAAAGGGAGATGACCCGACTTTTCAAAACCCTTATCAAAGGGGGCCCGACTAAACATCAACGTTTCAAAATTGTGGGGGAATGGGGGGGGGGGGCCAAAAAAATTCCCCAAAACACTAGTGAAAACACATCCAAGTTTTTTAAATTTTTAAATCCTGGCCCAAAAATGTTTTGTGAATTTTTATCAATTTTTGTGAAAGTTTTTTGGGTTTAAAGAATTTTTAAAAAGAACCGGCCAAGAAAAAGGAGGAAACCTTTGGGCCAAAAAGGGGGGTGAGAACCTGCCCAAGTTTGTTTGGGTGAGCCCCCTTTCCCAAAAAGAGGGGGTGAAAAACCTCCCAAAAAGATGATGGGTTTGAGAATGAAACCCAAATTTTGGTGGAGCCTCCCCAAGATAGAGTTAGAACCCCCCCTACCAAAAAGGGTAGGATATTTTCCCTGAAATTCATGGTGGAACCTGACCCAAGAAAAAGGGAATGAAATGACCCAAAAATTATAGGAGATTTTTTCCCTTGATTTTGGAAAGTTTTGTTACATTTCCCTCTTCAAAATGCTCATGCTTTGTTTGGGAAAGGATTTTTTAGTAAAGCCGGCCAAGATAATAGATTTAAAACCCCTGGCAAAAAATCTTCTTGTAGGATTTTTATAATGAAAGCCTGACCAAAGTGTTATCAGAAAAGTCTGGGCAAACTCTCTCGGCCAAGATCATATAGTAAAATCTCAGTCAATATGTTACAGTAAGAACCTGGTCTGCATCATACAGTGAGAACCTGCCTAAGCTGTTATCAGGAAAATCCAGGTAAACTCTCTCAGCCAAGATGTTATGGGAGAACCTGCCCCCAAAATGAAAATTTAAAACCCTTTCCCTTTGACTTTTACAGGAAAGTCTGATCAAACTTTTTGTACTCCGGAATGGTAAATTTCGAGATCCCCGCCCAAATGTTTTGGGGAGAACTTAACCCAAGATATTATTGGGAAAGCTGGGCAAAAGCTTTAGGCCCCCAACATTCTTCAAAAAGGGAACCTTTTTTTTGAAATTTTTCTGCACGGGGGAGAGCAGGGTCTGGTAAAATGACAAAAGAAATTAAGCTCATGTGTGATTTTAGAAACAATTTTTGAGTAAAAAAGGAAAAAAACATCCTGACAGGGCCCCCCTAGGAGATGGGGGGGAGTCCCCTTGGGTTAAACCCAAAAAAATTTTGGGGATTGAAATTTGCTTGTATTTAAAACCCCAAAAAAAGGAAAGCTGTCAATAAATGTATGTGGGAGGGTTTGCAGGACCCCTCAAAAGTCCCCTTTTCGGGGGTTCCCGTCAGGGTTAACATTTCTTTTGACTAAGAATTTCCCTTTTCTAAATCATATAAAAACCCTTTTTATCACGAACTCCCGCTTCAATTTTACTTTTAACATATCTTTTCTCAGAAAGGGGCATAAAACACCAGGTTTCACTTTTTTGGTGGATCAGGCCAGGATGTGAAAAATTTCGGAAAATTGTTATGGAAAGAGCCGGCCTGAGGGGGTTATTAAAAAAAGTCTTGG
Organism: Phyllomedusa bahiana; assembly: GCA_025379985.1. Classification (NCBI taxonomy): domain Eukaryota; kingdom Metazoa; phylum Chordata; class Amphibia; order Anura; family Hylidae; genus Phyllomedusa; species Phyllomedusa bahiana. The sequence continues at coordinate 8,808 of JAODAL010065705.1, forward strand.
CAAAAACGCCCCGGCCAAAAAAAACACAGATCTTTGGGCCAAAGGGTTTAAAGTTAAAAACCTATTAAGGGGTTTTATCAAAAAAGACTGGGGAAAACTCCCAAAAAGAAACCTATGGATAGATCCCCGCCCGGTGAAATTGTAAAAAATCTGGGCGAATCCTGGGCACCCCTGTTTGGGGCAAGATGGGTAAAAATTAGATTCTGAGGTTAAAGTCCTTTTTCAAAAATGACTTTTTCTCTTTTCCCCCTAATTTTCAGCTCCATTCAATTTGGTTTCTTATACTAGTAAAACAGATGTACAAAGCGAACTGACATTCCCTTTTACACAGAACATTCTCTTTAACTTTTAAAAATGGCTTTTTAAAAAAACCAAATTTAAATGCAGTAAGTTTTCTTTTCCCAAAAAAACCCTTCTACAGTCCCCAAATCCAAATAAAACACTTTACTTCCCTCGAAGATCTTCCGGTTTCCTTTACCCTCCGCTTTGTTTTAAATTTTTAAAGGCAACATTGAAGATTTACCTTGGGAAACCTCTTTTTTGGGGCATTCAAACCTCTTTGTAGAGGTTTTAAAAAGGGGCAAAGAAAACCCTAAAATTTTTTTGGGTTTCCCTGAAAGTTTTCAAAAAGAAATTTGGCATTTTCTTTTTTCCTGTAAAAAATTCCTCTAAAACCTGTTTTCCCTCCCACTTGAAAGTATAAATTTGGGTTTTGGGTATGCAATTTACATTTTTGGCTAAAGGGTTTTCCCCGTTTAAAAAGCAATTTTACAATGTTTTTCTGCCCGGTTTCCAAGCAGACTTGGAAATGGAGGGCGGTTGTCCCCCCCACAGGGGGTATCTTCACTCCTGCAAACATAAACCCCCACTGTGCACGTTAAAGATTCATTTTGGGAGCTGGGGAAGGGAAGGTTTTTTAGCTGTCATTGGAAAAACAATGGGAAATGAAAAAACTAATGAAACCCCGATAGTGGTTTTCTAAAATTCCCCGCTCTCTCTACATACTTTGTAACCCAGAAGGGGGAATTTTGGGCAATCAGGACTCTGGAAAGACAGGGGATTTTTTTTTTCTCTGTCCTCTCATTCACACAGTGATATAAACGGGAGATTATTAAAACCCTTTTATCCTCTACAGATCTTCAGAACAAAACTTTAAAAGCCTTTTTATTTTTTGTTTTTCATGGGACGCACATCTGTCTCCAAATTTGGTTTTTCATGGGACCCCCACTCCCGTTTTCCCAAAAAATTTTTTTCATGGTACTGCACAAAAAGATTTAAAATGAGATTTACCCTGGGGGTTTCTGATGTTAACTGTACCTCTTTCAAGGGGCTGGGTGTTTTAATTTCTCTCCTCCCGGAAAAACATACTTTGATTTTTGGTTCCCCCCATTTTAAAAATATGATCTCCATAGTTAGACAACCCATTTAAGCTTTTTCTACATTTTTACAACATACAAGGTTTCCCTCCTCAATTTTTGATTCCAACCCTTAAAACATTGGGGCGGGGCCCAAAACCGGGCAAGTACCCGGGATTTGTCCCTTGGGCCCCCCGGGGGGCGCAGCTTTTCCCCCCCAGGTTGTGGACAGCTTACAGCTTCAGGGCCCCCCCTTTCGTTTTTAGGCGTGGAAATTCCAAGCATTGACTGACATTTCAGCTCTGCTATTCCTAGCTGAGCCTCTTACAGTGAACTTGCTAGCACAAAAGTATAAACAATAGGGCAGAAGGCTTCAGAGCTCTAAAGGGTTAAAGTTTGTCAGTAACTTTGATAAACAAGTTCTTGGGCTGCTGATAAGACACAGCAAAGGGGGTGCTCACCAGGGCAAACAGGGCAGGGTGGACCAAAAAGAAGCAGAGAGAGGGGGTCAGTAAACTAGGGGAAGCTTTTGGGAAACAAGCAGGGGAAAAAGAACTGTTCTAATCCAAAAAAAATCAAAACGAACCGCAATGTTTTAGGAATTGTCCCTTATTCATCCCTTTTCCTATATTAAAAAAACTGATCCCTTGGGAAATAGAAAAACCCCTTTAAGGATCAGAACTTAGAAGTAAGTAAGCAAAAGACAAAGTTTTGCCCTATGATCTCAACTCCAAAGCTTTTAAGAAATTAAAAAAAACAAGGGGGTTTTAAAGCGGCCCAAAAAAGGGAAAATGAAAAAAAATTAAGCATAGAAGGAAAAGGTCTTGCTTGATAAGAACGCCAAGGAACCCTTTAGAGCTGGCCGAGGCGATGGAAGTGTTGTCAAGCTCCCAGCCCCAGGGGAAGTGAGGGTGTTTGATAAATCTGGAGGAAGGGTCAACTCAATGGACTGAGGGAAAATTGATACCAAAATTTTCCTGGGAAACCCGCGGGTAATTTGGGAATTTAAAAACTTAATTGGATTCCTTTTAAATTTCCCTTTTTTTCCTGGAGTTTAGTGGCCCAGGGGGGCGTCCCCCCTCACCTAAGTGCGGCGGGAGCTTTTATCGAACACTAAAGGCTAATTTAGTTAACTTCTGTTTTAAAAACCTCAATGAGGGCGGCAAATTCAGAGCATCATCCTGGGGACAAGTTGATTTAAAACCCCTGATAACTCAATTTCAGGAGTCCAAAAATATTCATTTAAAAAATTTAAAGGGTCAGGGAAAAAGGGCCCAAGGGGCCAAACAGGGTGTAACAAAAATCAAACTTTCATTATCCCCGTGCGCCCCCGGGGATAAAACTGACAAGTCCACAAGATTTATAAGACAAGAATTCAACCCAAACCCCCCCAAAAACAGAATATTGTCCCATGTCATTTCAAGACCCAAAAAAATAAATGGAGATTTAAAAGGGGCATATTGTTAATGACTAAATCATTTCAAATTTCTTTTCAAACAAAAAAAACAAGTATACAAGAAATAAAACTAAAAAAAAAATAAAAATGCCCCCTATGTGCAAGAATATAAATACTATAACACGCTCCTATGTACAAAGAAAATAACTACTAATACGCCCCCAATTTTCCAAAAAAAAAACTACAAAATACTTTCCCCCCATGTACAAAATATACCTACTAAAAAATTCCCCCTAAGCACAACAAAAAAACAAAAAATAATACTTCCCCCCAAAACAAATATAACTACAAAAATACTCCCCCTGTGCCAACAATAAAACTACTATAATAAATGGCCCCCCAAGGAAAAGGAAATAATAACTACTATAATACTGCCCCAAAGTACAGGAATATAACTACTATAAAACTGCCCCCAAATTTTCCGGAAAAATAACTACTACAAAACTGCTTTCCCCATGTAAAAAGGGGGGGGGGGGAAAAATTTTAACTTCTATAATACTGCCCCCTATGTACAAGAATATAACTGCTATAAAAACTGCCCCCCAAGTACCAAAAAATACCTACTATTTAAAACGCCTCCTATGTACAAAATTTTAACTACTAAAATCGCTCCCAAAGTCCCAAAAAAAAACTACTAAAAATTTCGCCCCCATGTACAAGCCCAAAAAATTACTATAATAAATGGCCCCCCCATGAAAAAACAATAAAAACTACTATAAAAACGCCCTAAATACAAGAATATAACTACTATAATACCTTCCCCCCATGTACAACAAAATAAACTACTACAATACTGCCCCTAAAGTTTCAGGGAAAATAACTACACAATACCCGCTCCCTATATACAAGAATGAACTGCAAAAAACTGCCCCCTATGTACAAGAAATAAAACTATAATACTGCCCCCTAAGACAGGAAATAAATAAAAAAAACAACAAAACTGCCCCCTATATACAAAAAAAATAACGCTATAATACGCCCCCCCATTAAAAGAATTAAGCAAATAAAAAACGCCCTATTTACAAGAATTTTAACAACTATAATACAACTCCCTAAGAAAAAGAATAAACAAATATATACTTCCCCCCATTTACAAGAAATAAAAATACAAAAAAACACCCCATTACAAGAATATAAAATACAAAAATTCCCCCCAAAGTTAAAAAGAATAAAACTCTATAATACTGCCTCCCATAACAAGAATATAACTACTATAAAACGCCCCCCAAGTACAAAATATAACCCACTATAAAAACTGCCCCCCCATGTTTCAAGAATATAACTACATAAAAACTCCCCCCTATATACAAGAATAATTTAAATACTATAATACGCCCCCAAAGTACAAAAATATAAAAAACAAAAATACGCCCCTAATTAAAAAGGGAAAAAAACCCACAAAAATCCCTTTCCCCTATGTACAAGAAAATTTAAATAAAAATAACACCCCCCTATTTTAAAAAGAATATAACTACTATAAAAAACGCCCCCTATTTTAAAAAGAATAAAACAAATATAATACTGTTCCCCTGTACAAGAATAAGACTAAATAAAAAACCCGCCCCCCTATGTACAAAAAAAACAAAATAATACTGGGCCCCCCATGTACAAGAATAAAAACTACAAAAAAACGGGCCCCCATGTACCAAGAAAAAAACTAAAAACACGGGCCCCCTATTTTAACAAGAATATAACTTCATAATACGCCCTTGACAACAATTAACTACTATAATACTGGGCCCCCATGTAAAAAGAATTTTAACCCGCTATAAACTGCTCCTATTTACAAAATATAACTAAAATGAAAAACAATGCTTTTCTCTTTTTTCACCCTTTCAGTTTTTCTCTCGCATTTAAAATTTCTCCATTTTTTTTATTCCCCCCGAATCGCCGCGTATTCCACAGCGCTGACCAATATTTTTTCATCAGTTTTCATTTTTGTCATACAGTTTAAATTCCAATTAACCAAAAAAGAAATTTTTGAAGAGGGGGGAACTTTGGGAAAAAAACCCCCCAAAAATGTAAAAGGGCATAAAAGACTTTTTGGGGATTTGAACCCGGCCGCACGCTGCAGGCCCAAAAGTGCTTAACACTTTAGCCCTTTTGCACCTGTACTCCCCCCCTTTTCCCCCAGGCCCCCCCTGCTACACCCGTGCAATTCCCCTGATTTTTCCATTCTATACTGTGCTCCCCCAAAAATGCTGTGCTGTACGCTGTTTACCACTGAGTCAACATGCTGTAAAAAATTTTAATGAATGAGCCCCTGTGTTGCAAATGGCCCTAGCCACTGACCACCCTTTTGTACTGTGCTTTAAAAACTGACAAACCCTAATTTCCGTGCTACCACTTTGTTTACTGGGGCTGTACAGACTAATTTACTGAGCCCTCTAGAAGTACGTACAAAACCCTTAATTTACCATGATGTACTGTCCTAATTTCTGAGCCATCCCGGGGTTTTTACTGCTAGCCACAAGTCACCCTGCTATACTAAGCTAACCCAAAAGAGCCATCGTGGGTGTCCGTTCCCAACACGAAACCATTGGGGGTTACTTGCAACCCCTGTTTTCACCATACAGTACTGTGCTAACCACTGTGTCAGCAAGCTGTACTATTCTAACCACTGAGCCACATTGCTTTAATGTGTAACCCCTGATCCCCTTTTTGCTGTACAAAGCAAAACCCCCGAGCCAAACCCGCTTTTACGTGTAACCCACGAAGCCACCCTTTTAAAAACGAAAAAAAAACCCCTGACCCTCCAAAAATACAAAGCAAAAACCCCTGGCCCCCCATGCTGTACTTGGTGGGGGGGGGGAAACCCCCCCTGAGCCATCGTCTGTACTATTTAAACCACCTACCACCCTAATTCCCGATGCTAACCCCCGGGCCACTATAAATATAATTGTAAACACTGAGCCATCATTATGTTTTTTTTATAAACCCCTAGCCACCATGCTATACTTTTTCAATCATTGGCCACCAAAAATACGTGTAAACACTGAGCCCAAAGTAAAATTTTAAAAATCTGACCACCAGCTAAAAATTTTTTTTAAAAAACTGAGCCCCCATGCTATACAAAGCAACCACTGAGGGCCCCCATGCAAAACTAACTAACCCCTGAGCCACCATGCTTTAAATAAGCAACCTCTGGCCAAACGGCGGGACTTTGTAACAATTGAGCCCTGTGCTGTAGGGTGCAAAACCCCCAGCCACTTTTTTTTTCGTGCTAAACCCCCTGAGCCACCCTAAATAAAACGATGCCCCCAACCTCGATCCCCCCGTGTTGTTTGAATGTGTGATAAAGTTCATCAAAACTTCTAAAGAAATCATAGATGCTCGGATAAATCGGACAATGTCCATCGCTTCGGGTGACGCTGCTTCTCTTTCATTTCAGTTTCTTATTCCAAAGACTTTGCAGGGCGCCAGCAAATGAGTGTTACTCTGTGTTTTTGTCTCGCAGCCGGAGAGCGAGTGAACGAGACGACGCCCCCATGCATCGTACAGAAAGCTGAACCCGATCAACAAAGCGCGTCCTCGGCACAACCTGAAGACGTCCGGTAACGAGGCGCCGCGCTCGAGGGGGCAACACCCGGCCTCCAGATCTTTTTAAAGGTTTTATATTCCCAGCGCGCACGGGCCCCATATCTGTATGGTTCTGCTTTCCTAGCGGCGCATTTTTCAGGGCCCCCCCAGATCGTAGGTTCTGCTTTCCTACGCCCGCCACTCCTCCAGATCTGTAAGGTTTTTGCATTCCTACCTGGGGACCCCCCAATAGTTGGTTCGCATTCCTAGCGCCACGCCTCCCATGATCTTTTTAATGGTTCTGCTATTCCTAAAGGGGCCACGGCCTCCAGGGATCTGTATGGGTTTCCCCCGCTATTCCCAGCCGCACGCCTCATGATCGTATGGGTTTCAGTTCCTAAGGCGCACCCCCCTCCCTGACTTATGGTTCTGCTAACCTAGCGCCCCCCCTCCAGATCTTTATGGTTCTGCTATTTTCCTAGCGCCCCACGCCCTCATGATCTTATGGTTCTGCATTCCCCCAACGCTATTTGCCTCCATGATCTGTATGGTTCTGCTATTCCTAGCGCGCACGCCTCCATGATCTGTATGGTTCTGCTATTCCTAGCGCGCACGCCTCCATGATCTGTATGGTTCTGCTATTCCTAGCGCGCACGCCTCCATGATCAGGATGGTTTTTCTTGCTTTCCCTACGCCACAGCCCCCATGACTTATGGTTTTTTTGCATTTCCCACGCGCCCCCCAAAACCTCCTGATCGTATGGTTCTGCTATACCAGCGGGCAAAACCCCCCCTCCCCTGATCTGGGTAATGGGTTTTGCTTTTCCTACCGCACGGGGCCCCATATCTGTATGGTTCTGCTATTTTCCCAGCGCGCCCCCCCCCCAAGAAAAAACCCCTGAACTTAGGGGTTTTGCTATTCCTAGCGCGCACAAAAGGGGCCCCAGACTTTTAAAGGTTCTGCTATTCCTAGCGCGCACGCCTCCATGATCTGTATGGTTCTGCTATTCCTAGCGCGCACGCCTCCATGATCTGTATGGTTCTGCTATTCCTAGCGCGCACGCCTCCATGATCTGTATGGTTCTGCTATTCCTAGCGCGCACGCCTCCATGATCTGTATGGTTCTGCTATTCCTAGCGCGACACGGACCGGCTGACAGTGATGGCCTCCTCCGGGAAAATTCCCTTAACCCCTTTTTACAAAATAAAAGGGTTGCTGAGGGTGTGGAGCGGGCGCTCGGACGTAGCCCATCCCATACAGCAGGGTGCGGGGGCCCTATTGCGCCATTCCTGACCAGGGGCCAAGACAGTTCTGATCCAGTTTTTAACCACTTTTAAACCCAGCCAACACAACCCCCGGGGTCTAAACCACTAGAAAATCGTGCAGTTTCTCCCCCAGGGAAACCATTGCCCCCCGAATCCAAAATTTGCTTAGTTGCAAACCACACCTGCCTTCATTGGGGCCCAATTTGGAAAAACAATCCCAAAACCCAGCTAAATTGACCACACATTGCCCCGCCAAAGTACCGCCGGGATCTAACCACAAGACCCAAAGTTCTGGGGCTCCTTTTTCACATTTTAGAGGGGTAGGTAGGCTCCTTCAGTGAGTAGGTAGGTAAGTTGGCCTCCCATTAATCTGGGAAAAAAAGGCAGACAAAAAAATAAGGACAATATAACCCCCCCAAATTTTAAAAGGTAAAAAAGTTTGGCTTCCCTCAAAAAGGGAGGGAAAAAAGGCCCCCCCAATATTTGGGGACTTTTAAAGCACCTTAATTGGTTTGGGAGGCATATAGGTCCCTAATAGGTAGAAAGCTATACATCCCATCATTAAAAGGACTTTAAAACCCATTTTTAGGGGGGAGGTAAATTTTTTTCTCCAGGAATTTTGGGATGAAATCCCCCAGAAATTAAAAATAAATTAAAAAGGCCCCCCATAGGGGTGTTGGGAAAAATAGGCCCCCAAGTAAAGTTTTTTTAGTTATATAGCATTCCTTTTTTGGGAGGGAGGGGATGTAGGCCCCCCCATTTTGGGGGCAAGGGGATGCCCCCCTGAAGGGAGGTATGTAAGGTTTCCCCCCGGGAGTTAAATAAAATACATAGGCCCCCAGTAGATTGAAACAAAACCCCCCAAAGGGGATATAGCCCCCTTCCCCCTTTTAAAATTTTGGGGGAAATTTTAGGCCCACTTTTAGCTAGGAGTTTTAAAAAGCATTCCTTTTAGGTGGGAGGTATTAAGGACCCAGTAGAACAAGAAAATTTTGCCCCCCATGGGGGTAGGGATGTTTTGGGGCCCCATTTTATGGAAAGGAAAAAAGGCCCCCCTATGAAAATAAACCAGCCCCCAAAATTGGGGATAAAACCCCCCTTTTTTTAAATATTTAAAGGGGAAAAGGGGGGCCCCAACCCAAGGTTTTTATATAGCACTTAATAGAACTACAAAAAGGGGTTTAAAAAAGTGGACCCCACACTAAAAAATGCGCAAACCCCACGCTAACCCCCTTTTTCGTTAAAGGTAAGGGGAGTAGTGCAGATGACTAATGTTTTTTTCATTGTTTTTGGGAACATAAATTTGGTAGGGGGGGAATAGGGGAAAAAAAGAAGAGCCCCCAGGAGTGGGGAAACCCCTTCTCCGGGGAAATTTCCCCACAAATAGGTAGGGTCTTTCCCGGTTTAATGGGGGGTCCCTTATCTCCCCTTTTGTCCTGGGGTTTCTTCTAAAAAATTTTAAACCCCTTTTTTGTTTTCCAAAATTTTTGTAATTCAAATTTTAAAATAAATATGCGGGAAGGGTTTGGGGTCAGATTTTTATCTTAAATTTTTGACATTTTAAGTTTTTAAAAAAAACCCTTTTTTTGTACTCCAAAAATGGGGTCCCCTTTTGGGGTTGAGGGTAAATTTTAGGTTAAAATTTTTTCCCCTGAAAAGTTTTTTTATAAAGCACTTATTTTAAGGGAAGAGAATATATGGCCC
>JAODAL010065706.1:0-18105 GCA_025379985.1 Phyllomedusa bahiana
TGTCCCAAGCAAAATGTCACCAAGGGTACCGGGCCTTGCTGGATAGAGCCATGCTTTTTGTGTTGTCAGCTGCAGTAAGCGGTTGGCAAACTGTGTATAGTTAGTTTGGCTTTTCAGTCTTTCCTGGGCCCGGCTCTAATCGGGAGTAGACAAACGTGCCCGGGTGGGTGTCTACTCCCCTTGCCAGGTTTTGGACGGGGTCCTAGGGGAGCTAAAAAAAGGCCTGGGCCTGCAGGTGTTTGGGGGGGGTGATCTGCTACCTGCATTTGTAGGGGCCCGTGTTAAAAAGGTCTCAGGTGGGAATGGGAAGCAGATGTCACTGAATTTCAACATGGTTCCTCATGGCAAAGAGCTGTCTGAGGATCTGAAAAAAATAATTATTGCTTTATATAAAGATGACCGGAGAACTATATGAAGATTGCCAACACCGACACTGTAGAGCTGCAGCGCGGGGTCCAAGATCATACAGCGGTTTAGCAAGACAGGTTCCCCTCAGAACAGGCCTCTCCATGGTCAAACAAAAGAAGTTGAGTGCTTTGTACTCACGTCATATCCAGAGTTTGAATGCTGTCTGCATTGTTTGCAGAGGGGAGTCAGCCTATCAGTGCTCAGACCATACGCCTGAACACTGCATCAAACTGGTCTGCAATGGCTGTTGTCCCAAAAGGGAAGCCTTTCTAAAGAGGATGAAAAAAGAAGTTGTAAAAATAGTTGTGAAGACAAGCAGGGCTAAGGACATTTTATTACTGTAGCCAAGTCTGTGCTCTGATGAGACCAAGATAAACTTATTTGGTTCAGATGGTTGTCAGGCGTTTTTCAGCAGCAACCAGGTAAGGAGTACAAAGACAAGCATTCTTGCCTGCAGTCAAGCCTGGTGGTGGGAGTGTCATGGTTTGGGGGCTGCATGAGTGCTGCGGCTTTGTGGGGAGCTACAGTTCATGAGGGAACCCATGAATTTCAAGCATGTACTGTGACATCCTGAAGCAGAGCATGATCCCCTCCCTTCTGGGCCACAGGGCAATATCCAACATGACAACGACCCCAAAAACCTCGAAGACCAGCACTTCCTTGCTAAAGAGACTGGAGGGTGAAGGTGTGGACTGGGGGAAGCGTCTCCTGTGGGGCTCCTCAAACGGAAGGTGAATCAGCACAAGGTCTCTAACATCCACCAGCTCGTGATGTCTCATGGAGGAGGGAAGATGATTTCAGTGGGTGAAACTGTGTAGCTCTAGTGACCTCCAGGCCCAAGAGAGTTAAAGACAGTGCTAGGCAAAATATTGGGGGCCCAACACCCAAATGCCGAAACTTTGGGGCACAATTTGTTCCCCCTTTCCCCTTTTGGGGTGGGCCCCACTTTTTTTTGTCACTTAGGGGTTTCCTATTTTGTTTTTAAAATTAAGGGTTTTTAATTTTGACTTTTTTGTCATAAAGGGGGTTCACTTTTGTTTTAAAATTTTGGGGTGTTTCTTTCTTTTGGTTTCCGTGGTTTAGACATTATGGCTCTGATGAGTCATTTTTTTGGGCACCCCCCTTTACCGTGATACAGGCGTAACGATGAAATTTTTAAAAGTTCAAAGTTCAGATCCCGTTTTTTCCCTGAAAGATTGTAAATTTTACAAAAATGTGAGGGGTGTACTTAAACTTTTGTGAGATTTTGTTATTTTACTGTATATAAACGGTAATAAATAGAATAATTTGGGCATTTTTTTTGATAAATTAATTTTTTTCCTTTGGTTGAAATTTGCCCTTAAGGGGAAATTTTACCCCTTTTATACAGCTATTGATTCGGATTTATAAGACCCCCGCAGATCCTGCTTAAATGTTCCCCCGGGGGTACATGGTAAAGGGGCCCCCAACCGTTTCCCGAATGTTGGATGGTCTATTCAGCATCCAGGAGAGCTGGGGGGAACCGCCAAAAATGTGCCACAATAGATAGGGATTTGGTACCCCATTAAGTAGATGATAGTTATATAGGGGTCCCCAAAAAAGTGAAAAATAGGTCCCTATTATGTAGTTATATAGGCCCCTTTTAGGTATTATTTCAACCCTTTTGCCTTTGTAGCCCCCTGTAGCCAGGTTGTGCCCCCTTCGGGCCCGGTTGCGCCCCCCCTTTTAGCCGGTGATGACCCTAAAAAGCCAGGTAGGGGGCCCAAAAAAGCCAGGAGATAACCCAATAGCAGGTAGATGCCCCCAATAAACCTGGTTTGGCCCCCCAAAGAAAGGGGGGAGGGGCCAAAAAGTAGCCAGGTAGTACCCCCCCAGCAAGGTAGTGCCCCTTTTCAGCCCCCGGGGTTCCCCCATTAGCCGGTAGTGCCTCCATTAAAACCACTAAGGGCCCCATTTGCCCGGTAGTGCTCCCATTAGCCGGGTGTGCCCTCATTAGCCAGGTAGTTTTCCCCCCCTTAGCCAGGTAGTGTCCCATTTTGCCAGGGAGATGTCCCCAATAGCCCGGTAGTGCCCCCAATACCGCAGATGCCCCAATTTGGGCAGGTAGTGCTCCCCTTGCCAGGTAGTGTCCAAATTTAAAAGGTAGTGTCCCCAATTGCAGGTAGAAACCCCCAATACCGGTAAAGGGTCCCATTAGCCAGGTAGATATCCCCAATAGGGATGCTCCCCATTAGAGGTAGATTCCCCATTTGCCAGGTAGGCTCCCATTAGCCCGTTTTAATGCCCCTTTTTGCCAATATTCCCCCCAAAACAGGTAGTGTCCCCAAAAGCAATAAAAATAAATGTAAAATTGCTGCCCAACCCGGTTCCCTGCAGTTTTCCGAGATCTCTTGGGCCACCAGAAGTGTCGCCGAGGGGACTCAGCGTCGCAGGAGGTGTGAGTGCAGGTTGTAGACCCCCGTGACACTAAGGTGTTTGCACAGCGGCCGTTGCATACAGGGAAGAAGACAAAGGGGGGACCCTCCCTTTGGGGGGAAATTGGGTGTTTGCCAGCACTCGCTGTGTACAGGGGAGAAAAACGGAGGGAAAAAAACCCTCCTGTTCTCCCTGTACGAGGGGTGACTCTTTTCCCCGGTGTCCCCCTTTTCTGAGCCGGCCCGCCCCGCCGCCCAGGCCCGGGGGCACCGGGCAGCGTCTTGATGCCTCCAGTGCCCAAACTCATTCAAAAACCCCGCTGCCCGCCGCCCGGGGGGGGTTCGCTAAAACCCCCTGGGGAGGGGGGTGTGACCCCCCCATTAGGGGAACCCCCGCCCAAATTGGGAGGGTTGGCAACTATGTTATATAAATCTCCCCGAGTGTGTATATAAAACAATCAAAAGAAGGTAGGGCGGTAAATCCCTTTTCCCCCTTTTTCATGGGGAGCCGGCGCTGCTGCCCCCAGCTCTTCACCCCAGTGCACACTGTAAATGGGCATTTTTAAAAGCATTGTGTAGACTCAAATGCCCCCTATTAATGATAGGTTAAAGGGCCATCATCTGTTGTCATACTTAAAATTGAAGACGTGCTTTGGGGCTGAAATGCGTAAGTTTTTCCCGGGATTTGAACTCGTCCTATGTGCGAATGTTTATATTCGAATTGAGTTTATAATGTCTTCCCTGGAGAGGTTTTGTGTTCTTCTGTCTTCTCTTTTAGTTTTTAATTAAGGTTGCAAAATGATGCCCTGACTTTTTCAAGATCTTAGGGCTTTTTCATTTTTGGAGATTCCTATGGACAAAAATATCTGTTCTCCACTGTTTATTAACTCTTTGAATGATGATTATGTAAATGGACGGCACAGGAAATAGGGTCTACATTTGATGGCAGCCGCCACATATGTCCCCCCGATAACTGGCACATATGGAAAGGGAAAAAAAAAAGGAGGATATTTTTTGAGCTTTTTTAGAAAAAAATCCAGTGACGCTTTCTTATGTCTTCTAGGACTTCTAGAAACTAGATGAAAGAATGAAGAACGGGATCTGCCCCTGTTATTTTTTTTTAAAAAACCTGATCAAGAAATAGTGGGGGGAATTTTAGTCTTTTAAAAAAAATTATTTTTAGAATTTACCTGTTTGAAAATATCACTTTAAATGATTTAATTTCTGGATGATGTAGGAAAAACTCCGGGGCCCATTTGGTGGGTTTAAAAGGTCTTGAGGTTTTGGGTCCGTGGGGGCCACCGCAGGGGATGGGTAAGCCCACACCAGGGGGTAATTTTAAGTGGGGCCCGGTATTCACCAGGGGCCCCGGCAAAGCGGGAAAGGATTGCTGCGGGGGGGAGTCCACCAGGTCACTACACTGGCGGGGGCTTCCTCGGTGGCGGGCCCCGGGAGGGAGGTTCAGAATCGGGGATCAGGCTCTTCGGGGACAGGCCAAGAAATCAGGGCGGCGGCTGTGGTTCGTGAACGTGACAGGCAGAAGGTCAGGGCGGCGGCAAGGATCGTGGTCAATAAACGTAAGCAAAAGAGTTCGGTAACCGGGGGCGAGAAGGCTTTTGAACGCCCCTTTTTAATAGGCATGACACTAAAATCCGGCAAAGGCCATGGGGAGGGCTGGGCTAAAAAAGGGCATGCCGGCAATGGCCAATTACGGGGGCATGTCCCTTTAAATCTCAGACTGCCGGGGCGCGTCCCTAAGGGGCGGCGCCGCGCCCCGCGGGTGAGGGGGAAAGGGAAGGGCAGGAGGGGCCAGGTAAGTCACGGGGGGCCCGGGGAAAGGGGATGAGGGACCTGGCCCCGAGGTCGGGAGGGGCGGCTAGAGGTGGGGGCCGGTGGTTGGGCCGGGGGAAAAGGGGTCGCAGGGGCACCCGGGAAGACCCCCCCCCCCCCTTTGGGGTCCCCCCTTCTTTTTAGAGGGGAAAAATTTCTAAAATAAGCTGCGGTCCAGGATGTTTCCTCCGGCTCCCCGATTTTTTGGGCCCGCCCCCTTTCCCGTCAACTAGAAAAAACTTTTTCCCTCTAGTCCTCCTCTCCCCAGGATTTCTTTAACCACAAAGACATTACTGCTTCACCCACAGACGGAGGATGGACTCCCTTCTGGAAAGCGATTAAGGACCAGGGGTTTTTTAGTACGAGACATGGAAGGATTTCGGGATACGCGGGTAGGAGGGACCGGAGTTTTTATAGGCCACCGGGTTTATGCGCTTGGACCTCAAAGGGTCCTACAAAGGGGGCCCCCAGTTTGTGGGGGGGGATTTTGAGGCGGACATACGGAAAACCCACCCCCTTTCCCCCCCGGGGGAAAACAGGGGGAGGGCTTTTCTTTTACGCCTCGCTTCAGCGGTCAGACGCAAAGCGGGGTTTGGGCGGGTCAGGACCAAAGGGTCCCTATGTCCTGGCCCAGAGGGTCGGCAGCTGGGACCTGGATGGGATGCTAGGGGGAGAGGTGGGCGGGGATGTAAGCCTCAAACGTAGAAGGGAGGGGCCCCCCCCGGACTCTGCTTAGGGAAAAATACAAAATTCCGCCCAAGGGAAAGTAAGTTGGCCAGTCATTTTGCCGTTGCAGACACAATGGCGAGGTAACATCCCAGAACTTGATTACTTTTCCCCCACCGGGGCCTTCGTTTTAAAGGGTGGTAAGCCGAGGAGAAGTAAAGCTTCCCCTGGATTTAGGAAAAGGGGGCCCCGCCAAAATTTAGAAAAAAAATTTTGCCCCCCCCCGATCCGAGATGATTTGGGGGGGGAGACCGGCAGACGAAAAAATGGGGAAAAAATAGCTCGGCCAGGCGGGGGGGCAAAGGGCAGACCTGGCAAGGGACAAAATTGGGCCATTTTAGAAAACCGGTTTCCCCACCCCCCAACAACGGTATTAGGAAAAGGGGGTGGGGTCGGTTATGAAGTCCATCGCCCTGAGAAATGGTTGGTTAGGGATGGGAGGGTGCAAGAGGACCGGGCCGGCTTGTGGCGGGAGCCCTTGTTGCAGACAGGGAGGACACGCCGGGGACAAACTTTTTAACGCCTTAGCGAGGCCGCACCAATAGAAAAGGGAAATTGGAGAAAGTCTTGTGGGCACCGGATTTTGCCCGGCCACCGCGGCAGTGACCCCATTCAGGATACGCCTACGGAGAGCAGGGCGGACATATTCTTCCCCGGGGGGCGTTCCGGGAGGACGACGGGGCTGGAGATAAGGCTTTTCCGGAGAATTATGTGTCTGGGGTGCTTCTTCCCCCCACCCGTCGGAGGCAGGGGAGGGGGGCACTCCCTTCCGTTTTTTTTTTCCCGGGGCGGAAATAATCTGAAAATTCAAGGGGAGAAGAAAAAGCGACCCCTACCCTGGGGGTGGTTAGTCGCTGGGCGTTGGGGTTTATGGAGGTTTTTTATCCGAGAAGATCAAATGGGGTTTCCCGGGCCCCCTTCCCGCAAATATCGCCATTCTTCGGGCCAGTTTTTGGCTAAAAAAACCCGATCCCCAAATGGTGAAATTTCCCTCCCCGCCTGTAAAAAAGGTTTTAGAAAAAAAAGCCACAAGTGATGTTTTGCCTGGGGGCCCCCTTTTTGCGTGGGGGATGCTCCAGCCCCCTCCCATGAGGGTCTACTTAAAGCAGAAGGGTTTGCGGGGGGCCGGGCGCGACAGGATGGACCAGAGGCAAGGCCGTTTTTAGCTTGGTGAACGCTTTCCCGGCCTGGAAGGCCAGCTCCTGGATTGCATTTTTCCCTGAAAAGGGCCACAAGGGGAAGCCACCAGCGTGGAAAAAGTGCGGAATAAAACTGCCGGTAGAATTTGCAGAACCCGGGGAACCGTGTATGGCCCGCAGGCCCACTGGGCGTGGCCGAATACGGGGACAACTTGGCTGGGTCCTCCGTAGCCCTTGGTCCGAGATAATAAAAACCCAGGAAGGGGAAGGCTGACTTGATGGAAGAGGCACTTCCCTTTTTTGGCATACAAGTGATTAGCCGAGGCGCTGTGCATTGACGGACTGAAGGCGGTGAGTCTCAAGATCAGGAAGGGATATCAGGATGTCGTCCCGGTAGACACGACACAGGTATAAGAAGTCCCCGAAGACATCGTTAACAAACTCCCGGAAAAGGCAGGCGCATTACAGATCCCAAAGGCATCACAGGTACTGAAATGGGCCCTCTCTGGTGTTGAAAGGCCGTCTTCCACTATGCCCTTGGGGGATCCCGGACCAAATTGTAGGCCCCCTTTAGATCCGCTTGGAAAAGACCCTTGGCCCTTGAGACGGTCGAAAAGTTCCCTGATCAACGGTAAGGGGTACCGGTTTTTTTACCCTGATCTTGTTCAGACCCGGTAAGTCGATGCAGGGTCTAGGGAGCCGTCCTTTTTTCCACAAAGAAGAATCCTGCCCCGCGGAGAGGAGGCTTTTCCCAATAAATCCTTTTGTAATTTTCCCGGATGTATTCGACATGGCTTGAGTTCAGGGGAAAGGATAAGGGGTAGACTCTGCCCCCAGGGGGCTGGACCGGCAAAGTCAATGGGCAAAATATGGACGTGTGGCGGGAAGGTCTCTGCTTGCTCTGGAAAAGGCATCGAAAAAAATCACGATATGACCGGGGGACCCCTAGAGTTTAGACGGTACCGGAGAACGGTAAGCACCCGGGGGAGGCGCCACCAAACAGCGAGACGACACTCGGCCCCCTCGCAAAACTTCGCCCGCTCCAGTCAAGCACCGGGGGATTTGTTTCAGCCACGGAAGACCCCAATAGGGGTGGGGGGAGGAAACCGGGGGGGAACACATAGAATGACAGTTCCCTTATGCAGTGCCCAATTTGATGGAACATGGTCCCTATGGTAAGGATAGATCGCTGAGGATCTCTCCCCCTGACGGAGGGATGGATAGGGGTTTCTCCCGGAGAACCACGGGAAGATGGTGTTGAGACCCCACGGAGGCCCAAAAAGTTTTTCCCAGCCCAACCGGAGTCCCGAAGGTGAAGCTTGAAAAATGGGGGTCCGGCTTCCTGCTGACCGGACGGGTTTTTCGGGGGAGGGAATGCACACCCCTAGGGGCCCCCCACGTGCCTAGGGGCGCTCGTTCCCCCGGCCCCCGCGGACGGGGTTGCAACCCCCTGAGGAAATGTTCAGGGCTGCCAGTAAAGGGCATAGGTTTTCCTTAAGCCGTTGGTCAAGTTCCTTTGGGGGGTCGGTGGGCTCTATCCCCAGGTATGGCCTCTTCCACGGCTGGCTGGGAGGGGGCTGTGGAGGCCCGTAAAACACCCAGAGGACGGGACAGGCGGCGTGGTAGGACTGGTTTTTTGCTCTTGGCGGAGCCCTCACGTCTCTCTGTGAAGCGGATATCAACCGGTTAGCCAAATTTTGGGTGAGCTGCTTAAAGGAAGGTATGGTCCCGGGCGGCGAGGGCATCCTTTTTGGCTGGAGAGACCCTTCCGAACGTGGCGCACAACGCTGAATCGTTTCAAGCCAGCTCCGAGCAAGTGTGCGGAATGCCGGCTAGTTCCCACGGAGGGGTTCCCCTTGTTGCAGGTTAAAAAGGGGCTCTCGGCGACGAGCGGGGGAGGGTCTTGAAGACACACGGAATTCCTGTAGAAATGTCACCAGGTCAGCGGTGACCCCGGTCGCCCGGGCCCAGAGGAGTTTCCCAGGCCCCGGGCTTTTACCCGAGGGAGACTGCCACGAGGCACCTTGGATCTTTCGAAGGGGAAAGACCAGCCATAAGTTCCCCATAAGAGAGATGGGTGATAAAGCCCCCGCAGGGGCCCTTTGGGTCCCGTCGAAAATTTGTCGGCATGGCCAAGCGGGCTTAGGGGCCCAAAGTAGCGACTGTCACGGGAGAAACCACTGCGCCCACTGCTGCCGCTGGTGGCGATGGCTGTGATCATGGAGGAGAGCTGCTTTTAGCTGTTGTGCTTGCTGCTATTGTTTTTTATTGCTTGACCAAAGACGGTGGTGAATTTGGGGTGCCGGCAAGGAGCCCTTGGGGGATCCCTGGCCCCGGGTTTACTGTAAAGGTCTTGGGGGGATCCGTGGGGCCCCCGCAGGGGTGGCGTAAGCCCACAACCAGGGAGTGGAATCTAAGTGGGTCCCCTATTCACCAGAGCCCCCCGCAAAGCGGGAGGACTTGTGGGCGGGAGTCCACCCGGTCATACCACGGCGGGGGGGGTTGCCTGCGGTGGCGGCCAAGGGTGGCGAGGGACAAATCGGCAGTCAGGCTGTGTCGGGGGAAGGGGAAGAAGGTCAGGGGGAGGCGGCTGTGGTTCGTGAACGTAACCCGAAGGTCAGGGCAGGCGGCAAGGGTGTGGTCAATAAAGTAAGCAAAAGGGTTCCCCGGTTTCCGGTAGGGCGAGACAAGGCTTTTGGAACGCTTTCCAATAGGCATGAGCCTTTAAGATCCGGCAAAGGCCACTGGGGAAAAGGGGTGGGCTAAAATAGGGCGGGGGGCCCCCCGGGGAATGGCCAATTAACGGCGCACTTCCCTTTAAATCTCGATGCCGGGCGCGCCCCGGGTCCCCAAAGGGGGGCCCGCGCACGCCGAGAGATGAGACGGACGGGCAGGGGGCGAGGGCCCGGGGAAGTCATGGGGACCCGGGCAGGGGGATGAGCGGACCCCGGACCGAGGTGCGGGGGGGGCGCCGCTCAGAGTCGGGGCACGGTTCGCCTGTGACCCGGGAAAGGTCGCGGGGGATCGTGACGGTGGCGCGGTTTCATCAATAATTGTTGGAAAGGAAAAAAAATTGAGGGTGTAAATGGCAGAATCTATGTGTCCACTGGATTCTTCTTCTTGTCTTTTTAGAAGTTTTTAAAGACTACGGCAAATAAAGGAATGAAGAGCGACCATGGATGGGATCTGCCTCCTCGGATCGTACAGTGACCGGTGGATCTCATGGATCAGCCTCTATTCACCCATTCTCAGTAGTTGTAACATCTCTTCCATATCCATAGCCTATTACAGATGACCAGAGACATCAAAATTAGGAGATTTGTTGTGTGTGTTGTGGATCTATGATGGAGAATAAAGATGATTGAACAGTTTCCTGTTGTCCATATTTGCTTTATATTTGGGGTTCACTTGCTCTGCTTCTGGGTTCTGAGCTTTGTTCTCAGTAAATCCTGAAACTCAATGACCAGTCAGGAGAGTTGTATCCCATAACGTCCATTCTTCCATCCTGACATCATCCTAGCTCCATGTCCAGCATGCATGGTCACCATGCTGCTATACACTGGTCAGCCACAATATTAAACCTCCTCATAGTGTTTACACATGTCTATAGCCCTACACCCAGCAAGCTGCGATGTCCTGTGTGTCCAGACATGTCTCAGTTATGTCCAGCAACTTTTCCATCAATGTGTGCTCCAGTAGCTGTGGAATCAGACCAGCCAGGCCAATAGTCACCTCCCCACACACACACATCATTTATGACTTTATCACCAGTTACACTTTCTTAGAGAACTTTTGGTAGGTACTAGTGTTGCACTTGGAATTTGGGTTATGGTGAAATTGAATTTTGCAGTAATTTGCAGGAAAATGCGTCATTATACCCATAATACCCTGGTCAGCCAGTCAGACTGGAAATAGGATTTGTTTTATCCATCTTAAATGCGGGGAGGAATTCAACTGGACACCTACATCACCTGAAATCAGGCTGCACCCTAGAGAATATACTGTATATGTAAAGCTTGGGCTGGGTTAATGCACCATGTGTTTCATGTGTCATCGAACATGTGTGTTAGTGATGTCCCACACCAAAAATCAATGTATTCTACTGTTGAGTCCGCTACCAAAAATTCAATGTAATTTACTGCTGTGTCCGCTACCAAAAATTCAGTGTAATTTACTGCTGTGTCCGCTACCAACAATTCAGTGTAATTTACTGCTGTGTCCGCTACCAACAATTCAGTGTAATTTACTGCTGTGTCCACTACCAAAAATTCAATGTAATTTACTGCTGTGTCCACTACCAAAAATTCAGTGTAATTTACTGCTGTGTCCGCTACCAGAAATACAGCATCATGACAACCATCATTCTGCTTCCAAGAAAACACTGTCATTTTCTGCTGTTACTGCTACTAAAAATCCACCACAATTTACTGGTGTGTAAAGCTACCAAAAATCCAGTATCATTGACTGCTGTGTTCGCTCCCCCCAAAAAAATGTAATTTACTGCTGTGTACCAGTACCAATAACCTATAATGTTTAGAGATGAGCGAATTGATTCTAATGAAGTGGAATTCGTTTAGAATTTCAGGAAAACTTCGGTTCGGAACGAAGTCGAACTTTGGGGTACTTCGGGTGAACGAAGTGTGCTTTTGATTGATAAAATGGCTGAGAGCACATGGCGTTACATGGGGCAAAGCACTCTGGGAGGAAGAAGGGCATAGCCTGCATGACATCTGCAGAGATGACGCCAATCAGAGACCGGCAGGATTCTGTGACGTCACCGCACTATATAAGTCCGGGCGCGACGCTGGGAGCTCATACCGCTCTTACTGTACTGATTAGGGAAGGTGCTGCCGCGACTGCTTATGATAGCTGATACTAAAGAACTGATTTTTATACAGCGATTTTTGTGGGGTGTCTCAGCTTGTCTCAGAGACTGCTTCTCTAAAAGTTCTATTTCTGATTTTGTGGGGTATTGGATCTGAAGTCCAGTGTGCATCCAGTGCAGCTGCATATGCATTTTAATGCTATCTTCTCACAGCACATTGAATATCCAAGGGGGATCTAAGCCAGTTCCTGTTGTATTCATTTAAAGAAACAGCGTTTTTACAATACAAATACCACTTTATTTTTGGTTGCTCAATTCTTTTGCGCAATTTACATCCAGGGGTTAATTAAGCGTTGTTCTGCTGTTGTGTTGACTAAAGAAACCGTCTCTTTCACCAGCAAAAAAGATATTTTTCCTGTAGCCTAATTCACAACCGAAGTTTAATTACAATTTTTTCTCTTGCTGTGTAGCGTAAAATATACGCCATTGTAACACGCTACAAAGCTGCTAGTTTGTGGTTGCTCAATTGTTTGGCGCAATTTACATCCAGGGGTTAATTAAGCGTTGTTCTGCTGCTGTGGTGACTAAAGAAACCGTCTCTTTCACTGGCAAAAAAGACATTTTTCCTGTAGCATAATTCATAACTGCAGGTTAATTACAAGTTTTTCTCTTGCTGTGTAGCGTAAAATAGACGCCATTGTAACACGCTACAAAGCTCGTAGTTTTTGGCTGCTCAAATCTTTTGCGCAATTTACATCCAAGGGTTAACTAAGTGTTTTTATGCAGTTGTACTCAGTAAAAGAAACTTTGTTTTTCACCGCCACAGAAGAAATCTGTAGCATAATTCATATCCGAAAGTTAATTAAGCCTGTTTGTGCTTTTATATTCAGTAAAATGCACAGGGGTTTTTAAACGGCACATACAAGTCAATTTTTTCCTGCCATTTTGTGAGCGCAATTTATATCCAAGGGTTACCCAAGCTTCTTAGTGGGTTTTATTTGGAGTCAAATACAGGGTGTGTATTTATACATATACAGATATCTTCATCAAACAGTGTCTGTACATTTTTAGAAAAAAAACAGTATTGTCCAAACAGAGAGGTGGCAGGCTCTTCACCTGCAAGTGGCAGAGGCACAAACATTCCTGGAGCAGGCCCAGGTCGCGGCACAGCAAGGGGACGTCGCAGCAGGGGTCACTCAGTGAGGCCACAACTGCCGCTGTCATCTAGCGGCTGTGTGCTGACTAGCAACCCAAGGGTTCTTGATTAGTTGACTAGGTCATCCACTTCCTCCCAGATGAAATCTTGAAAAACCCACCCAAGAGTCGGTGGGAACGTCAGACACAACCCTTTAGTTGGCATGGCCCAGGAGCGGGCCAGCGGCCCTCACTGTCCTTCAACCCGCCTCTGTCCCATCCGGTTCCCTCAGGCAGAAGTTTTCTACTTTGTGATCTGGGCTCAGCGCCCTATTTAGCGAGGATGAACAATTTGAGGAGGGCAGTCAGCAGCTACTTGGCAGCGAAGAAATGGGGCCAATATCTCCTGCTTCTTGCAGTAGGCAGCAAAGTATAAATGTGGATAGTGGCATGGGAGGTCATGTTGTGAGGGGTCAGCCTCTGCATGCCAAGACCGGTGATGAGGACAGCAGTGACGATGAAACACAAATAGATGATGATGTAGCCGACCGCACTTGGGAGCCAGGCGAAGCAAGGGCTTCATCATCGTCAGGAGAAGAGGGCGTCAGCTTGCGTGTTAGGCAGCGGCGCAGCCAGCAAGTGGGTTGTGTGGCCGTGAGTCAGCATGGTAGCAGCAGTGTGAGGTCGGGAGCCAAGCGGCCACGGGGTAGAAAACCCGCTTCGCAGGTCCAAGAAAGTAGCGGCACAAAGGCTCAGTGAGGCAGCGGCGGCAGTAGTCACTCAGTGCGGCGCGTTGGAGCTAATATCCGATACTCGGCTGTGTGGCAGTTCTTTGCTAAGACACTGGAGGAGCCGAATATGGGTATATGTAGAATCTGTGGGCAGAAAGTGAAGCGTGGCCAGGGAGCTAACATTGGCACCACGGCCCTGCGTCAGCACATGCAGCGTCACCATCCGGTGGCCTGGGAGAAACGTGGCTTTGATGTGGTGGTCCATCCTGCCGCCACAGCAGCAGCAGCAGCGGCCAGTGGCACGCATACCATTGCAGCCAGTCAAGCAGAAGGGAGCTGTTTCTCTTTGCCATCATCTCCCGGGCCAGATGCTCCTGCTCCTCGCTACTCATGGCGCCAGCAGTCGTTCAACGAGGCGATTGCAAAGAGACAACAGTATGCGTCCAACCATCCTAAGGTGCAGAAGCTGACCGGCTCTGTCCAAGTTGTTGGTACTGCATTTCCCCTCCCTTTCAAATGATGGACTCTGCACCGTTCAGAAAAATAATGGCTTGTGCTGGGCCGAGATGGAGAGTTCCAAGCCGTAAGTTCTTTTCCAAAAAGGCAGTACCAGCCCTTAAAAATATGTGAATAGAAGGTGGGCAGTCCTTGAGCTTACGGTTTGTTCCAAGGTGCATGGCAGCGCGGACGTCTGGAGCTTTTAACTACGGTCAGAGCCATACATGCCCTTTTACGGCCCACTGGGTGGATGTGCTTCCTGCCCAGCCACCCAACAACTTGGACGGGGAAAACGCCGCTTTCTCCTCCACGTTGTCAAACTGCGGCCCCTGCCCCAATGTCCGCCTCCTCCCCCTCCACCACCAACCATCTCAGCCTCCACAATTTATGGTCCATCATAACCACATGTCTAGGGCACA
Source organism: Phyllomedusa bahiana (assembly GCA_025379985.1). Lineage (NCBI taxonomy): Eukaryota > Metazoa > Chordata > Amphibia > Anura > Hylidae > Phyllomedusa > Phyllomedusa bahiana. Next base: position 14,104 of record JAODAL010065706.1, read on the forward strand.
GCGGTGTCACACATTTTCTACACTGGCTTGCCTTGGTGAATGAAGTCACACAGGGGAGGAACTGCTCCGTGTCATGCAGCAAGATATCGATGTGTGGCTTTCTCCGCACCAACTGCAAATCGGGAACCATGGTGACGGACAATGGGAGGAACATGGTGTCCGCGCTTGCACCGAGGAGGGATGGTCCATGCGCCCTGCATGGCGCACGTGTTTAATCTGGTTGTGAAAAGGTTCCTGAAGTCTTCCACAGATCTTCAGAACATTCTGAAAATGGCCAGGAAACTTTGCATGCACTTCATCCATTCCTACAAAGCCAGGAACCCCTCCTCGAGTTTGCAGCGGCAGAACGGCCTCCTCCAAAACACTCTGATATGCGATGTTTCCACCCGTTGGAATTCCAGCCTGCACATGTTGGACCGACTGTATGAACAGAGAAAGGCCCCTTAACGATTTTTTGATGATTTCCCGGCGGACAGGAGTACTTCCCCCGTTAATTTGATGTCAGCCAGTGGCAGCTCATGTGTGACACCTGCCCTTTGTTGAGGCCTTCAAGGAGGCCACGTTATTTGTCAGTCGCCAGTACTACGGGATGAAAAACATCATTCACTGCTTCATGTCCGAAACGATGCTGAAAATCTGTCTGGCCGGGGCGACTACATCTCGCGCCCCAATGAGTCCGGTGGGGACTGAAATGGAGGAGGGAGGAAGAGAAGGACATTGGAGCAGAAGCATTGTCTGGTGAAATGAGTGGATTTTCTACCCAGGTGACAAGAGAGGAGGAGCAGGAGCAGCAGGAGGTGGATGGAGATGAGGAAGACGAGGGGAGATGACCCCCAAGCACCGTGGCAGTTTACAGTGGAGATGGAGGCAGGGAGCCCCTCAGAGTCACTTGTGCAGATGGCCCCCCAAACATGCTGATTTGCCTTTGGTAGTGACAGTCGAATAGTCACATCCGGCAGAGGGCTCTCCACCCTATTGGAACCTCGCTAACCGGTCCAAACTGGGAGCCTTTTTCCGCTGCTTTAGAGGGAGGACAAACTCAAATACTATTAGGGAAATCCTCCGTAGTCAGTTGGCCCCTGCCTATGTGCGGCATCGTCCCTCCTCTGACAGGTCTGACCGGGGGGTTTTCCACGCTCACGTACTTTCTGCCGCGGCTGCTGGGAGAAGGGGTTGGGTAGGAGGCAGTACCAGCTCCATCAGCAGCAACTAAGTCTGGAGTCATGATGAGGAGCTTCCTTCAACCACCTAGTGAGGAGGGCAGTCGCCAGCAGCAGGAGCTGGAGCAGACCCTGAACCAACAGGTGGTGGCCTACTTTGTCAAGATGAATCAGGAGTGGATCGGTTAGGATTTCCACACACCAATGCCTTAGGCGTCAGACTACATCTGCCATGACGCCTCACCCAAACTGTGAGAAAAGAGTCTGGTTTCAAACTACCTGCCTTAGCCACTATTTGATGCCGCAAACCCCCCCCGATGCCACACATCTGCTGACAGTTTCTCCATCTCCCTTTCCCACTCTGTCACTGGGTGGGTTGCCACCTGAGCTCTCAGCTTGGTTTTTTTTTCCCGCTTTCACTGCCATGACTTATTCAGGCTGCATTCTGCTTCAGTTTTTGGTCAGTTTTGCCCCGGGAATATGCCAGAGAATTTTATAGTGAAGCGATTCTAAGAGCGGCGGCACTCATCTGGTGTCATTTCTAAAACACAACATTGTATGAAGACCAAACCAAGCTCCCTCTGCATATTTAAGCATGGCACAACATTCTACAGCACCCCACAGGCTCTGTGCAGCCTGGAAATAGCTGTTTTTTAACGAGATTCGTCCCGAATTAATTCGGGACGAAGTAATTTTTGTCGGAAAATTCGACGAAGTGACCGAACCGAATTTTTGAGAAATTCGCCCATCTCTAATAATGTTACTTTTGCTGTTTACTGCTCTAAAATCAGACTGTTCTTCCAGGAAAAGTCTGCACAATTCAAGCAAAAAGCAAAGGTCCAATTCCCCTAAAAGTTAATTTTAATAGAATCCTTTTAAAAAAAAGTTTTTTCCCGTGTATATACAAAAAGTTATAAATAGACCCGGAACATTACATAGAAATACTAGAGAAGTTCAAAGGTCTTACTGTCTTTAAAAGACTCAACCGTCTCCTGGCCCAGAGCGGCAACCCCCACCCGAGAAGGATGACCCCACAACAACTATCCTCTATTCAAACCCTATATCATGGCCACATTCATATAGGATTAAGATAGCGGCAGTAATGTCCTAAAGGGGGCAAACCAATTTCTACACTTTTAGAAATGTACTCTCAGTCCACATGTGTCTCATATATTAAATACAGATCAAAAGTCTCTTTATCTTAACAAAAACTTGTTGATGTAAATACAGGATAAGAGACTTTTTGCCTTTTGTCCTTTTCAGGGGGGATCTCCGCTCTGGGCTAGGAGAGGGTCGAGTCTTTTTGAAGGACAGTAAGACCTTGGAGGGCTTCCTTAGTATTTTCTATGTAAAAGATTTTTCCCGGTCTATTTATGATTTTTGTTATACACAGGAAAAATATTTTTTTTAAAAAAGGATTCTATTAAAAGTTCATTTTTTGAGGATTGGACTTCTTGGGTTTTTTAATTATTTTTTTCTTTCCTCATTTTAATTTGGGTAGCTATATTGTTGTACGTAACCAGGTTTAAAATAAACGTTCATGGCTACAATGGTGAAAATACAGCTGAATATAGCAAAAAAGCATTTTTATGTTGGGCTTGTTCCCATCATATCCATTGACATCCAAAAGGGGTCCTGTCCCACAGAACCTCCATGTCAGACCTCCATTTCCTAGTAAGAAGCTAATTTGCTTGCAGTGACCACACAACTTCACCCCGCACTATCCCAAGAGGAGGAACTTCATTCCATGGGCACAAAATTAATCTTAATAAAGGTGTTTGTTAAGAACACCACAGGGTTAAGAATACCTAACCCCCCTTTTTCTTTTGTGTGGTATGTCACCTCTCTATTGATTAGGTTCAGCCTGTTTTTCCCATAACATCTGGAGAAACAGGCTGTTATAATATGTGGCTAGAAAAAACTCAGGCAAAAGGGAATGCCCCTGCCAAGATAGATGAATAACAGGAGCAGGAAGGTTTTAATTATTTACCCTGAAATATCCCTACCATTGTCCCTTTGCTATGCTGAAACCCCAACCAAACCAGTGCAAAACCACCAAAGAGAACTCAGGAAGAGAACACAAATGACATTGAAATTGGGCAGAAAAAGAAGCAAAAAGAGAACTAAGACCAACAAAGCTTCAACAACTGGGGAACAGATACATAACCAAAACGAACTGAATGCAAATAAGTTCACAATTCTCTCAGCTACCAGTATACACAGCACCAGCAAACCCAAGTGAACCTCAGCTTGATATAGACTAGCAGTTAACCAATCCCAAATAATCAAGCTCGCTTGTGCCATGTGGTCAGCTGAGAGTCCTGAAAGTAGCTTGAGGCAGTTGAATAACAACAGCCTCATCTGTTCTAGTACACGGGAGAAGATGAAATGGCAGGAGAATTCCTGACATTCGTAACAGCAAGAGATCTATGTTTCCAAGGGTTCACCCCACCTTTAGAGACTGTCATATGTGATATCACATGGAAAATGTTATGTCGATATTATGTTTGAGCCTTTATGGCAGGAGAAGCTGCAAGTTGAGAAATCTGTCTTATTTCATGTAAAGTACGGCTTGTTTTGTTTTGTGGTCAATGGGTGTGGCTTTGGCAACAAAATGCCAGAAACCTAAACCCTTAGCATTATAAGACCATGAGGCAGGAAGCAAGGGCAGTGAGAATCTCACTTCTAGATAGAGGTTTCAGTGGGTAAGACTTTATTTCATGGGTAAATTCCCATATCTGTATAAACTGGTTGGTTTTCTCACCAAGAGGAGTAGGTAGCAGGTAAAGAATCTGAGAAACAAATGAGAGCATTCATGGACTTTATAACAATTTGACATGGT
>JAODAL010065707.1:0-18104 GCA_025379985.1 Phyllomedusa bahiana
CCCTTTTGCTGAATCCAACGTCAACCCACGGTGATTTCATTTAAAATTGTCTGTTGGGGGGGAATTTGTTGGGTTCAAAAGGGGGTTTTCCAAACATTTGGGAGCATTCTACATTGGAAAATTTTTTTAACTCTTTTTCCCTAAATTTTAGGGTATTATAGAGATAGTTACATTAGAGCCGGGGTTTAAGGAGGGGGCTGCCCTTGTCACTGAGGGGCTTGCGGCGGGGATAGTGGGTCTCATAGGTTGTCCTTCCCCCTTTTTTTAGGGGTTTTACCCCTCCCTTTTGAACCCATCAGATTGGCCCCATTCTGGGTGCCGACCATTAAGTTTTTGTTGGAAAGGGATTTGTACTCTTTTTTTGCTTTTTTTTGGGTTTTTGCCCTATTAGGGTTTGTCTTTTCCCAAATATTTTGTTATAGTAGATACTGTTTTTTTTGCCATTTTGGTGCTTTTTTTTGTTTTTTGATTATAAGTAAAGGTTTACGTTTTTGAATATGTTTCCTTTTTTAAAATTAAAACTTTTAGGGTTGGGGGTGGAGGTTTTGATGCCCCAACCCCCCACTTTGAAAGGTTTCTCATTTTTCCCTAAGGTCTGAAAAAGATACGAGTTTTTCAAGAACCTAACTAAAATTTCTTGGTCATTTTGGGGAGGCGGGACTAAACAGAAACCTAAAATTTTTTACCCCCCAAAAATGAAAATTTGTGAAAGGAAAAATTTGGTTTTGCACTTTTCAACTTTTTCACCCGGCTTGCCTGTTACTGTATAAACCAAATTTTGTAAACATTTTAAAGGGGAAACGGAATCCTTTCCCCTTTGGGGGAAAACACTTGGGGTTTAAACCAATTTTTTTTAGATCGTTTATGCCCCTTTGGCCCCCTGAGGGTTCTAAAAACCCTTCATTTTATGTGTACCCCGGGGGTTTTGGTTTGTGAAAAACCAATTAAATGAGGTGGTAAAACCGGTAAACCCTTTAAAGGGCCAAAATTCTGATGGGGAAAATGATGCGTAGGGGATCCATTATCTACTGAAAGTAAAATTTGGGATTTTCATAGCCAAGTCTAAAAAAGGAAAAAAAGGTTTAAGACATTAAACACAGAAATTTTTATCCCATAAACATTTGGCTATAACCCCAGAGTTTCAGCTAAGGTTGGGCCTTTTATTTGGGTGATAGCAAGATGGTAATATAGGCTGGAATGGGAGGTTATCATCTTCTAGGAAGGGCCCACTTTTGTCTTGGATGAAATGAAGCCAAGAGATTGGGCTAGGGGTAGAGATGGTGAGCCGTAAAATATTCGAGTTTGGGTGAACGCCGGAAACCCCAACCCCCCTTTAAAAGCAATGGGAGATGATGTTTTAGGTTAATTTTTATACTAATCCGGTAATTAATGACTTTAAATTGCAATAGGAAGGGGTCCGGGAGCCAATCATAAATAAAGTGTTTCCCAAGTAAAATTCGCCCCGATTAATATTTTCCCCAGGACAAACCATTTGTTGTCTTCCCTCAAAGCCCCGCGATCCCCCCCTTAGGATGGCCCGAGAAGCCAGTGTTACATTTGCCGCCCCCCGTTCCTTTCCAAATTGCACCCTTCTCACCTTTCCCCGTTTTTTGGAGTCCGCCATGCAAACCTCCCCCTGGGGCCATGCGCGCCGCGGTTAATGGATTTAAAAAGACAGGGCACTAATTATTTGCCCAAACACTTGTCACCACCTGGGACTTAAGGAACTTTCCCGCTGTGTAGTTAATTAATGTTACCCCCCTTGATCCTTAACCCCTTTTTCTGCTGTCCGTTTCCTTTGCCTGGGTTTCCTGGCCGGTTTCGTGGACAATTTCCCGGTTTTATTGTTCCCGTACCCGCTGTTACCGGCCGCTTGCCCGCCTGTTTTCCTGTTTCTCCCGTTAAACCCGCTGCCTTTCAAACCCGTCTACCTACCTGGGAAATCCGCCCACTACCTTTTGGTTACACCTGCTTGGGGACCTGTCACCTCTGCCCCGTTCCCGCTGCCCCCGTTTCCGGCATCGCAAGTAGCCAAAGGTTTAAAAGGTTTTGTGAGGATTTCTCCTTTTTGCTTTGCAAATTTCAATGTTTAGAAATGTTTAAAGTTATAAAATTAACTGCAAGCAAAAAATTCCCAAAATGAAAAAGGCCCTAAAAAAGTTTTTCCCGGTAAATTTTTTCAAACATTGGAAGAGGTTTTAAAAGTCTTATTAAAAAAACAATTTCCCTTAAAACTTAAAAAATAAAAAGGGGAAAATTTTAGCAAAACCCAAAACTGGGTTTTAGCCCCAATTCACATCTTTTAATTGGGGGGGTGTTTAGGAGCCTTTGATGCCCAAATTTCCCTAAAAAAAATAACCCGGGAAAATTGGGCCCCATAATTTTGTTTCTCCTTGTCTCCATTAAAAAAGACTGACACAATGAAAAAAATATAAAAAAGAACCCCTTATTATAGTCAATAAAGGGGCCATTGGGCGCCCTGGTGATAGTCCTGTAAAAAAGATTCGACCAACCCTTATTTTTTGGTTTTTCTGTTTCTATAAAACAGAAAAGGCCCTGAAAAAAGCCCGATATGTGAAAGCGGCCTTAAATTTATATGTTTAGGGTTTTTCCTTTTTTTAGAAAGAAAACAATATTTGGCTTTCCAATCCAAAAACTTTTTTGAAAAAAAGAGGGGATAGGTGCACACTGGTATGGCAGCAAAAATACATTTCACTTTTTTAATATCAGTAGCCCCACAAATTAACAAAAAAAACTTTAAAAAAGGGATATAGGAATTTTTTAAAAAAAAACATTTCTGCTATTTAGGATAAATGAAAATTTTTTTAGAGGTTTTAGTTCCTTTGTAATTTTTGAGAAAAATGCTTAAGCCCCCCTTCCCCTTCTTGAAGGGGTCATCAAAAGCCCCGTGGTTCCCTAACTGATGGGTTTTTCCTCTTTTTGGGCCTGTTCCCGAACCCCCTTTTTACTTCAGGGGGGTGAAGGGGACCCGTAATAAGTTTAATGCATTGATTTAAAAAACCTGTTTAAGGTGGGTGGAGTGCGAAAAAAACCCAAAAGGAGGCGCCACTCCTCCATACACAAGCTAGAAAACCAATTTTTTGGCTTTTGCACATCCAAAAACTTTTTTTAAAAAAAATTTGGGATAGGGGCCACCTGGCTTTTGGCAGGGAATATACATCACATTCAAATATCGTTAGCCCAATAAAAAAAAAATGCCTTTTAAAAAATTTAAAAGCAGAAATGTTTTTCAAAATTTCTATGTGCCTTTTGATTTGTTTCTTTTTGTTAATAGTGCTACTGGGATTTTTATGGGTATGTATATTGCTGCTACACCAGTGTGGCCCAAACCTTTTTGGGTCATTTTTTTAAAAAAGTTTTTGGGGTTGTGCAAAACCAAAAAATTGTTTTCTTTGCCGGGGTATGGTGGAAATGGCTGCGTCTTCGTTGGTTTTTGGGATTCCACCCCTTTAAAAGGGGTTTTAAAAATCAATGAGTTTATTTTGTTGCTGGGTTTCCTTTATCCTTGGGAAGTATGGAAGGGATTACAGGGCCCTTAAAAAAGAGGAAAAAATAGGGTTTTGGAACCCAAATGGGATTTTTGGGGGCCCCTTTAAGATTGGGAGGTTTGGGGTTAAGCAGTTTTGATCCCAAAATGTGAACCCTAAGACCTCAAAAAAAAAAACCCCCAAAAAAAGTTTTCATGTAAAAATTTAGCCCCCCCCCCCCCCCCAATTGCGGGTTTTTGAAAAATTCCTTTTTGCCCTTTTATAGTTTTTTAGCTGCTGTGTGCCTACTGATTAGGGAATAGGTTGTTTTTTTTTAAAACATCACTTTTAAGTTTCTGTGGTCTTACTCAGTAAAATAGTAAAACCTATAGGTTTATTGCCCCCCACTTTGGGCAAATTTTTTGGGGGCAGCTACAGAAAACCCGTCGTTATTACCACTTTTTGCCTGCCTTTAAAAAAAAAAAGTAACATCCCCTGACCCACCCAAAGGCAAGGGTTTCCCGGGGGAAAATACCAGAGCTAGGTCCCCAAAAATGAATTTTCCAAACCCCTTTAAACACCATTTTTTTTTTAGAGCTTAAAATTCTTTTTGGAAATTTAAAAATACTCTTGTTTTAAGTGAAACTCCACAGCCTCACCATAGGTATCCTTTTTTTTTTAAAGAAAAAAGGGGTTTACTGTTTTTCATTTCAGAAAAATAAGTTAACCTTTCTATTTACAATGCATGGGAACATGAAAAAAATATGTTTTTAATTTTTTTTGTTCATTGACCCACATAAAAAAGTACTTTTAAATACCCTTTAAAAAAAATCAAAAATCTCAAATGAACCCTCCCAAAAAGGTACCAAAAACAATTTACAGCTAAAAATTTCAAAAAAATGTCCCCAAAGGTCATTTAGAAAAAAGGCCTTTTTAAAAAAAATAAAAATTTTGACTCAAACAATTAAAAATTTAAATTTTTTTGTGTAATAGTTTCAGTCATGGGCCAAAAATTTTTGGAAAAGGGTACAAATGTTAATTTTTAAAAAAAAAGTCTAAATGCTTTAGGTTTTTTTAAAGGCAATTTGCCAAAAAAATCCAGAATGTTTTAAAGATGGCCCCCACTGCTTAACAGGGAATTAAATTTCAAAGGCAAATTTTGGTTTTCCCAGAAAATGAAATTTTTTCCCCCAAAAAACCCTTTAAATTAAATTTCCCTTGTATTAAACTGCTGTCCCCAATAAACGTGTTGTCTCACGCATAATGAAAAAAGGGGTTATAAAAGAAAAAAATTTAAAGCCATCATTTTGAACTTATAAAAAGATTTATTTGAAAAGTAAAGATTATTCTTCTTTACATTTATATGGGTTTTTTTTCCCCTTTTCCTCCCTTATTCAATTTCCCATAAAGGGTCCCTTTTTGCAGTGAAAATTTTGCTTTTTGGGTGGGCCGTAGGGTTTTCAAGAAGCTATTTGTTTCTGTTGTTTTGACCCCCCCCCCCTTGGGTGTCTTAAAGCAAAAAAAGAATATATTTTATAAAATTGCAAATTTCAAAATTTTTTGTAAAATGACTTTTAAAACATAGAATGCATCCACAAAAATTCACCATTAACATTGTCAGAACTCACTTACCTGATAAGTTTCCTGGATGCAAGTTGCAACGCTCTGCACGGGATAATTCACCTGACTTGTGTTCACACCCAGGGAGACGCTCTGCTGGTGAGTTCTGGAGTGACAGGTCTACAGTCACTCTGGACAGAGGGTGCGTCACACGGACCAATAGGAGGGCCCAGAGACCACTCCAATCAGATACAGGGGTGGTGTCCGGGCACACCATTTAACCTTCCTTAGACTTACCTGCTGTGCCTATGAAAGGTTATTGTTAGCTATTTCTTCTCCAGACTTTGTTACTGTGCTTTTTGTTCTACCTGACCTCGGCTCGTGTTCCTGACCTCGGCTTGTTTTCTGATTTGGTACTTCATTCCTAGAGTGTTTTTGACCCCTGGTTAGTTTACTGTTTTTTTTACTGTCTTCTGATTTGTGGCCTGATGCACCCGTTCTGCTGACTTGGACTCTTCAACTATTCTTAAGAGCGTAGGGACCGTCGCCCAGTTGGGGTCTGCCGTCTAGGCCAGCACATCAAGTAGGCAGGGGCTGTGGGCAGGGGTTCTAGTAAGGGCTCACTGCACCTCCCTTGACATGAAATTTTCACAGGCCGATATATTACTTCTCCTCACACGCCATGAAACCCATGACAGCATTGGTAGAGCAGATGCAAGGACTTACCCAGCTAGTGACAAAACGGAAAAACTATTGCCAGCTCACCAATATGATGAAGTCAGTCCATGACCCGTCCGAGCACGTAAAACGTCCAGGAAAAACGTGAAGCACATATATTCAAAACCAGAAAAACAGCACTGTGGCGGGGCATCCAATTGATAAAATCCAACTTCTTTATTGAAAATTCATTAAAAGCATCAGCATCCCATAGAAAAAGTGCACACGTCTAAAGCATTTCAGGAGGATTGTCTCCCTTACTCATAGCCACTCATAGGCTATGAGTAAGGGAGACAATCCTCCCGAAACGCGTTAGACCTGTGCATTTTTTCTTTGGGATGCTGATGCTTTTAATGAATTTTCAATAAAGAAGTTGGATTTTATCAATTGGATGCCCTGCCATAGTGCTGTGTTCCTGGTTTTCTCTTACCCAGCTAGTCCAGGAACTGGCATTGAGGGCACAGCAGCAGGAGACCTCCCAGAGTCAGAGTGTTCGGGAATCACTTCCCCCCTTCCGTTGAAAACCCCTAATAAGCTACCAGACAGGTTCTTGGATGACAGGAGGGCCTTTTGGACTTTCAAGGAAGGATGTATTTCAGGTTAGGAGCAGCAGAGAGGGGAAATTTTAATTTCCCTTCTCCAAGGTTCCCAATAGAAGTGGGCAATCTCATCACCTCCTGACTCACAAGAATTGTTTCGGTAGACAGATTTTTTGCCTCCTTGGGCTTACTCTTTGACCACCCTAATAGGGAAACTGTGAACGGGACTCAGCTCACTATCTTGAGGCAGGGTAAAGAGGACAGTGGAGGAGTATTGCTCTGAATTTCGTTGCTGGTGTGTTCCGTCTGGACGGAACGACACAGCTCTCAGGTGCCAGTTTAGGATTAGCTGACTATGTGAACAGCATGTTGGTTGCTTACCCTACTCCCGATACTCATGCCAACATGGTGTCTGACACTGCTGAGGTACCCCCTGAGGAGCCAATGCAGGTTTTGTCTGCGGCCGCTGCCAGTGAACATAAGACCTCCCTTCGTATCTAGGGACTATGGACGACATGTATGTATGGGGCTGCCTGTTCGCTATATTGTTAATCAGGCCTACTCCAATATTAGGTGCATTACAAAGCGCCCGTGGCCCTTTGTAATGCACCTGAGATCAAGGGGCGTGCTGGAGGCGTGTCACACTACAATCATACGAATCTTCACATTTATGACTGTTTATCGGCAAAACAAGGCACATTACTGCTGGAACAGGTAGAGCACTTTAAAAGTGGTTTACCTGAGCCTGAATTTTCGCTAAGCAGCTAAATCTATGACTTTCAGTAGATCAGGTTCATAGATTCAGGCGCATTCTACACTACTAATTGGACAAAGAAAATGGCGCCTAGGCGCCAAAATACATACATATTGCCCTATGTTACTACTGTGGCAGGGAAAACCACTTCATCCATGATTGCCTCAAAAGAAGGGCCAGGCTGGAAAACTCCAGCACCTAGGTGACTTGCAGGAAGGTCACCTGGGCAAACAGGTATTTCCTATTGTAAGAAGAAAGTTGTTGATCTCAGTAAAATGTTGTACCTTTCCATGTGTGGGTCTAGGAATGCTTTTTTGGATTCAGGGTCAGATTCAAATGTTTTAGATGCTACGGTTGACAAGCGTCTGGGCCTACCCTGGAGGCTTCTATCCAACTCCCTGCAGGTTGTGGCAATTGATTTTATCCCATTGGTTAAGGGCAATATCCATCATTGTACCCCTGAGCTTGAGATGTTGGTAGGGTCAATACCTAGTGAGAAATGTAACCTGTTTTTATGGAGGGGTTACCGCTGATGTGGTTTTGGAGTTGCCCGAGCTTCAGAAACACAACCCTGTGCTTGACTGGAATTCTGGAAAATTAATTAGGTGGGGAAAGCAGTGTATTACAAAACACCAGTGACTGTCTGTCTGCTGTCTCTGACATCATCTCCTCTCTCAAACTAAACCTCAGTAAAACTGAACTTCTTGTCTTTCCGCCATCTACTAACCAACCCCCATCTACTGTTTCTCTATCAGTGTGTGGTACCCCCATAACTCATAGGCAGCAGGCCCACTGTCTTGGGGTTATACTAGACTCTGATCTGTCCTTCACTCCCTATATCTAATCCCTTGCCTGCTCCTGTCACCTGCACCTCAAAAACATCTCCAGAATCCATCCATTTCTCACTGTGGAAACTCAAACGCTCATTGTGGCTCTTATTCTTTCTCGTCTTGACTACTGTAACTCCTTGCTTATCGGGCTCCTTCTCTGTAAAGTCTCCCCTCTCCAATCTGTCCTGAATGCAGCAGCCGGGCTCATCTTTCTTTCCAGCCACTATACTGATGTCTCTACCCTGTGTTAGTCACTGCACTGGTTGCCCATTCAGTACAGGCTACAATATAAAGCTCTCCACATCGCTGCACCCTGCTACATCTCCTCCATCTTCTCTGTCTACCATCCTACCCTCTCTCGCCGCTCTGCCGCCGATATCAAACTACAGACCACAATCAACTGAACCTCCCATGCCCGTCTTCAAGATTTCACACGTGCTGCAGCAGTTCTCTGGAACATCCTACCACGTACCATCAGGCACAATCCTAGCCTACATAGTTTTAAGAGTGCCCTGAAAATACATCTTCTTATCCAGTCCTACCAAGAGCCCTACCTGCTAACTCCCACCTTCTATAACACCCACTTCTGGCACGCCCTACACTACGGCACTCACAGCACTTATCTGTATATAGATGTACTGTCATGGTGGCAGGTTCACCCACTTTTTATGTAAACCACCCCATATTTCTGAAACAAAGCTGGACCATTGTAAACTTAGCACTTCTCACCCTTTGTCTCCCTCAGGCACCCTTATAGATTGTAAGCTATTGCAAGCAGGGCTCTCACACCTTGTGTCTCATCTGTAAGTAGCTTTTATTGTGTAATGTCTGTCTTCTGTCTGTAATTGTACCCTCTACATTGTAAAGTGCAGCGGAATTTGTTGGCACTTTATAACTAAAGATTATTATTATTATTATTATTATTAACAGATGTTTCCCAATGTGCTTAGCAATACAGAAATAGAACAGATTCCTGTCTTTATTCATGACTTTGAAGAAGTTTTTTCATAGACAGAGATATTACCCCTTCATTGATCCTAAAACTGTGCCATTGACCTGTTGCCTGGGGTGAAATTTCCAAAGGGCAGGATATACAATCTGTCTGGTCCGGAGAGACTTGTCATGAAGCAGTACATCACAGAAAGTATGCAGAAGGATCATATCTGGTCTTCTGTTTCCCCTATGGGTGTGGGGTTGTTCTTTGTAAAGGAAAAAAATAAAAGTCCAAGTTGCCAGAAAAAAAAAACAGTAATCAACCATCAGGGAAAATGCAGGAATCTCATATCCAAGAAAATCACAGGCACAGAAATGTGGATCCACGGGATGTAAAGCCTGTCTGGAATTTGGCTTTATTTAACTTTCCTAACCCCAAACATTTTTATGCCTGTCCGGGGCCCAGCACCACGTCTGCAGATGATCCTCCGATCTCCAGCGCCACGTCTACCTGTCCGGTGTCCTGCGCCACGTCTGCCGATGATCCAGATTCCACAGGATGTATTGAGGGTCCGGAGGCCCCTCATTAAAGGGTGGGGATACTGTCATTATTGGAACATTTGATCCTGGAGTTTTTAATCTGGCCTATTCTCTTTACAGCTAGGCAATGGTTAATTCTAGCCTGGGATCTCTCTCATTGGTGGAACTCGTTAGTAATTAGGCCCAGCTATAAAGCCCAGCCTCTGGCTTCAGTTGGTGCCTTTTGGAGATTTTCCTGGATATGTGGTTTCTGCTTCTGCATTTTCTCTGCTGGTTGATTCCTGTTTTATTTTCTGGCCACTTGGACTTTTTTTTTTTTTAGTTTATTTGGATCTTCGTTTTTGTTTTTCTGCTTTCTGGACTCTGTTTTGCCCCTCACGTTCCTTTGGATTCACCCTTTTGTAAGGCCGCAGCTGGGAAGGTCTACAAGGGAGTATATATCCCAGCCAGGTTCTGGACATATGTCTGGGGAGTCCAGGACGCATGCCACCAAGATAAGTAGCCTTGGTGGACTGAAAGGCCATTGGTTATAGGTGTCGACAGTACAAACTATCGACCTATGTTTAATCTATCTGTTAGTATGGCTACCAGCCATTCCCGGGTTGGCCTTTCATTGGGAGTAAGCATAGAACAGGGTGGGTGCTTACTCCCCATGGTTCCACTCCGGGATTTCCCGGCTGTATATAAGGTCAGCAGGTAGGCTGACTGGGCGTCGGCTGTATCTCCAGTCTACCTTCTGGGCTGGAGGTGTTCACACTGGTGGAAGCCAGTGTCGGGCCAACACGGTGCTAGTGAGGGAACTACGCCATTGTTAGTAAGTGCTCAGATGAGCTAGTGTTTTGTTTATGTTTTGCTGTGCATGTATTGCCATCCGTTTTGTTCTGCTTATGCAATAAAAATCCACAGACCCAAGGAACCGTTTATACCTGACTTCTGCCTCTGTCTCATGCCTGAAAGACTCATGCGGTGATCCCAGAGCTGTGCAAGCTTACACTTTGTATGTTTACTTTTCACAATAAAGACCTGTCAAACAGAGTATGTGTCACAAAAAAACCAGCAAAATCTCAGAATCAGTTGCATAAGTAAAATCTTTAAAAAGTTTTTTTTTCCACATAAAATGACACAGCATAATTAAAAAATAGAGTTGCATCCTGAAGGCCAAAATAGGCCTTATGGGGTAACAAAAGCAACTCATCCCACAAAAAAAAAAAAGCCCTCACTTTGTCAACAGGAAAATAAAGACGTTATGGCTCTTGGGACAGGAAATAAAAAAATGTCTTCACCAAAAATCACTGCTTTAGAAACTAGCTAAATCAAATGTTTCTGCCCATCAAGAATTGATGACCTTGAAAACTGATGTCTTATCTGCAGGGAATTATAGAAAAATATCTATGAAATTATTACAAATTTAGTCAAATTGGTTTAGGAGAGCACTACTGAATCAACTACCAGGGTAAAAGAAAGCGATATCCCTTACACTCTGTATAACAGTATAAGAGAGAATACAATCTTATTACCTTCATACATCCTAAATTGTCCAGGTACTGGAGGCATTGCATGAAAGCCGCTCTAAAAAGCCAATGTTCCTAAATATTACCCTGAAGTCTTCTAATGTCATAAAATGTCATAGAATAATGTAATTTCGAAGCCAGCTATAAAAATCCATATAATCCAATATACAATTAAGCTCTGAGTAAAGTTGGCTTGTCAAAGTCATAACATATTTTACCCTGGGGTTCTTAACTTTCAGATTTAATATACTGTATGACTTTCTTTTAACATTGTTAAGTAAATATTCCCTTTTCATACCATTTTAGCATTAATTGCTAATTAACTTTGTTATACACTGCTCCAAAAATAAAGGGAACACAAACAACACAATGTAACTCCAAGTCAATCACACTTCTGTGAAATCAACCTGTCCAGTTATGAATCAACACTGATTGTGAATCAATTTCTCCTGCTGTTGTGCAAATGGAACAGACAACAGGTAGAAATAATAGGAAATTAGCAAGACAACCCCTATAAAGGAGTGGTTCTGCAGGTGGTGACTACAGACCAGTTCTCTGTTCTCATCCTTTTTGGCTGTTTTTTTGGTCACTTTTGTATTATGCCATTGCTTTCACCCCTAGAGGCAGTATGAGGCAGCGTCTACAACCCACAGAAGTTGCTAAGGTAGTGCAGCTCATCCAGGATGGCACAGAGCATGGAGAAGATACCAGGAGACATCTGTTTAACGCAATGCAAAAACATATGTAAAACATGTATCGTCTGAACAATATTTATTTTACATCAAAATCAATGTAATCACACTTAAACATTGTTAAATACATATTAGGGTCCATTTTTCAGTGTGTGAAACGTACCCAACGTATTTAACAAACACCCTGTGAACATACCCTAAAAGTTCACTGAAACTTTTGGATTGTTTTGTGCTATATAAATGTTGCCCACTGATGGTGTAGATTATTACATTGTAATAGTTTGTGATGTCTTGTGTCAGGGACCAGTCAGTGGCACACAAACAGAGTGAGGCCCTGATACTGGTCCCAACCACGGTCCCTGCCTTTTGGGGTGCCTGACTCCTTAATAGGTCGGCCCCAACCAGAAGACTTGGAGCTACACTAATTAAGTGCAGACACAGGACACAGACAAACAAAGATAGAATACAATAAAGAGGGGTCAGACTAGCCAGGTCAATACCGGTAGGGAGCAGAAGTACAAAATCACTGAGAGAGAGAGAAGTCAGTAGCAGAGCAGGGTCAGAATACCGGTCGGGCGCAGCAGTACAAAATCACTAAGCGAGAGAGAAGTCAGTAGCACAGCAGGGTCAGATACCAGAAAGTAATACAGAAGGCAAAACTAGCAATATGTAAAATGACCTCTATAGTAGGCAAAGATGGAAGAGAAGTGATCCTTTAAATAGGGAAACAAGGAAGGCAGAATTGAGGTCATAGGTGAAAAGAAACACCAGACCGGATAGGAACAGAAGGTTGTCAATCAAAAGGAGAAAACCTTTAACTCAAAGAGTGCTGGAGGATTCCTGGCCAGGGCGTTGGCCAGAAATCAATCAAGCAAACAGTGAGGAGAACACAGTTCACACTAGTGAATACAATTCCAAGCATCCTGTAAGAAACCAGGGTTTCCGTCGCAACGGCCGTGGTCGGCGACCAGAGCCCAAAGCTGAGGCTCTGTCAGGCATGATCATGACAGTACCCTCCCCTTTAGGAGGGGCCACCGGACCCTTACCAGACCCCCTTGGTTTAGTGTGATGGACTTGACCAATTTTTCCCTTTTTAGGCTTGAGAGCACAATTTGCTAGAGGGACTTGAAGACGGAGGTATTTTGGTCTGGGTCAGCATTTTGTATGGAGTTGTTTTAGGTGAGCATTTTTAAGAGTCTTATGACTCCTAGCCCAGACTGTGCACAGTCGATAAACGATGGATTCTATTTTGGTTTCACAACCTGTAGTGGCAGAGTACATGAGATGGGACAGCTTAGACGGAGCAGAACTCTGTGAATCAGTAGTCAGGAACACTACTTCCGGAGAAAGAAAATTTTCAGGTTCCTTACTATACAAATGCTTTAGTTCTTGCTTCGGGACAGACAAGTTAAGCTTTGCCCCCGGAGTGAGGTCTATAGTGCAATCCTCTGGCTGGTGCGGAGGCAGATTATCGGCAACATCTCTATCTAAGACGTCAGATTTACATTCATAAATACCGTGAGTATTAATCACAGCACACACCAAGGGATCAACACTCTTCAAATGAGAAACACATGAGTCGCCCCATTTGATCAGCTCAGTGGTCCTCCAGTCAAACACAGGATTATGGAGGCGGAGCCAGGGCAAGCCAAGAATAATATCCTCAGCAAGTTTCTCCATGACAAAAAATGAAAGTTTTTCCGTATGCGAACTGCCAACATTCAAAGTTATCTCAGCAGTACGAAATTTGATTCTTCCCCCGATTAGGGAGGTAGAATCTACTCCTGAAACAAAAAAGAGAGAACTCAATGAAAGTAGTTCCAAACCCAAGGCCTGGACTACACGCATACTACCAAAATTACCAGCAGCACCTGAGTCAATCATAGCTTGACAAGCAAAATTCTTAGAATTAGAGACCAAGGATACAGGCAAAAAAAACTTATTACCATAGTTAGGAGGTACCAGTATACCCAAGTTACCTTCCTGGAAATTACTGGGGCGTTCTGCGTTTCCTTGAGGTGACTTGGGCCTAGTCGGACAGTATCTCAGGAAATGGTCGGGTTTTCCGCAATAAAAGCACAAGGCATTCTCCAACCGATGTCTCTTCCTGGTGGCAGCAGATGTAAAACCCAACACCATGGGTTCTTCTTCAGGAGTAGGTGATGAGGATAGAAGAGGAGAATTTTCAGAGAAGGTAGCAGAAGGTTTTACAGAAAAATTTAGCTTGAATTGAAAAGTCGACCCCCTTGTTTTTCCCTGCTTCTCTCCCTCAGTCTTCTGTCAATGGTCACAGCTAGAGTCATAAATTCATTTAATGTGTCAGGGGTTGGATGGCTGACCATAGCATCCTTTACCGCATCAGATAGACCTTGTCTGAAGAGGGTTTTAAGGGGTTGGTCAGACCACCCGGTCATAGCACACCATTGGCGGAACTCAGAACAATATTCTTCGGCCGAGCGGCGGCCCTGCTGAATAGATAGCAGGTGAGTTTCTGCCCATGCCACACGGTTGGGATTATCATAGACATAACCTAAAGCCTGAAAAAATCTGTCAATTGAACTCCACTCCGGGGCTTCAGGGGGCATAGCTAGTGCCCAATCCTGAGGTGGGCCCTGGAGGAGAGACACCACAACCGCTACTTTTTCTGCCTCAGTGGGAAAGTAGTTAAAGCGAAAAAACAGGTGACAGGATTCCCTGAAAGTTCGGAACCTGTCCGGATTTCCATCAAAGCGATCTGGTAAAAGCATCTTAGACTTGTAACGGATACTGGGATTCACAAACGCAGGGGCAGATACGGACACAGACGGAGCGGCAAGTCCAGGTACTGGGGTTGTTATGGCGTCCAAACGCTGCGAGATTTGATTTATAAGTCCCGCCATGCCCTGGAATTGGGTTGTCAACTCCTCTAGGCGGTCAGTGACCGACAAGTCGGTACTCATGTTGAACCGCCGGGAGGGTTGACTGGGGTATGGGCCTGCTATAATGTCAGGGACCAGTCAGTGGCACACAAACAGACACAAACAGAGTGAGGCCCTGATACTGGTCCCAACCACTGTCCCTGCCTTTTGGGGTGCCCGACTCCTTAATAGGTCGGCCCCAACCAGAAGACTAGGAGCTACACTAATTAAGTGCAGACACAGGACACAGACAAACAAAGATAGAACACAATAAAGAGGGGTCAGACTAGCCAGGTCAATACCGGTAGGGAGCAGAAGTACAAAATCACTGAGAGAAAGAGAAGTCAGTAGCAGAGCAGGGTCAGAATACCGGTCGGGCGCAGCAGTACAAAATCACTAAGCGAGAGAGAAGTCAGTAGCACAGCAGGGTCAGATACCAGAAAGTAATACAGAAGGCAAAACTAGCAATATGCAAAATGACCTCTATAGCAGGCAAAGATGGAAGAGAAGTGATCCTTTAAATAGGGAACCAAGGAAGGCAGAATTGAGGTCATAGGTGGAAAGAAACACCAGACCGGATAGGAACAGAAGGTTGTCAATCAAAAGGAGAAAACATTTAACTCAAAGAGTGCTGGAGGATTCCTGGCCAGGGCGTTGGCCAGAAATCAATCAAGCAAACAGTGAGGAGAACACAGTTCACACTAGTGAATACAATTCCAAGCATCATGTAAGAAACCAGGGTTTCCGTCGCAACGGCCGCGGTCGGCGACCAGAGCCCAAAGCTGAGGCTCTGTTAGGCATGATCATGACATCTTGCTTTATTCTTTCATTGTTACATTGTATTTATATGTTTTCTGTTGGGGCTCTGTTAAGCATAATGTTGGAGGACTATTGGTATTACCATCTGCTCAGTTATCGTTAGCCAATGAAAATAAGACATGTAGGGCGCCATGTATGAATCCTGGCGATGACAGGCCAGTTATAAACAGCTTTAAGGTTGTGGTGAATGCGGCAAAATGTATGAACCTGTTCTTCTGCAGGTTATACATACAGGCGCAGTCTAGTGCCAATACGACAAGGCTGGCTCAGGCACCACCTTAAACCTGGTATGGCCAGTGGCGTAGCTACAGGGGTCACAGCAGTCACAGTTGTGACCAAGCCCCTTAGCCAGGGGGGGGGCCACGGGCCCCCGCTCACCACACGCTGTATAACATAGAGACAGCTAATCAGGCGGCGACTGACTCTAAGCATCAGGTATACACTGATACTGTCCGCTTAGCTCACTGAAGGCAGTGGCGCAATGAAGTGAGCTCATCAGGCCCCTGCCTCTTCTATGATGGCGGTGCGGCCGATGAGCTGCCGGAGGAGCGTCCCGTCGCTGATGGCATGATAACGTCATGCCGCCAGTGTAGGGCAGAAGAGAGAGACACTTGGCCGGGAAGGAGGAAAGGTAAGCATTAGCGTTATTTTTAATTTCGGTACCTGCCTGAGGGGAGCTGTATCTATATAAATGTCTGTGGGGATCTATATCTATCTATATACCTGCCTGTGGGGACATATATGTATATATATGCGTGTGGGAACCTATATCTATCTATATACCTGCCTGTGGAGAACTATATCTATATACCTGTCTGAGGGGACCTATATCTATATACCTGCCTGTTGGGGGAACCCTATTTTTTAATACCTATTATATATCCTTTTTTTATGGTAGCAATTTTTTTAAATTTTTAATGTGACCAGTGTATCCCTCTTGCGTTAGGGGCCCCTGCTTTCCCCGTTAAAATTAAATATATTATGAAGGGGTTGTAGAATTATTAAAAAAATCCTTTATTGAAAAAACACATATCCTTAAAATATGTAACGTGAAGCAGTGGGCCCAATCTTTATGCAAAAAAATCCAAAGGCATATACTATTTCGAGATCCCAAAGTAGTGGAGCATGGAAAAGCGGGCGGAGCCGAAGAGGTGTGCTTTTCGGGGCATATCCCCCCCCTTTTCTCAAAACCATTTTTGGGAAAAAAAGGGTTGGGTATGCCCCGAATTTACAACCTTGCAGTTAATATCTTGGACTATTCAATAACTCCCTGTGAGGACCTATATTTTTAAATACCTGTGCCTGAGTGGAATATACTTATACCTTTCTGGGGGGTTTATCAAATTTTCCTGCCTGCCTGAAGGGAACCTATATCTTATCCTGCCTGGGGGGACCTATATCTATATTACCTGCCTCCCTGGGGGAACTTTATTTAACTGTGCTGAGGGGCATTTTATATCCTACTTATGGGGGAATATCTTTAGCCGGGGAATTATCTTTAAAATCCCTGATGTGGGGACTTTTATATACCTACTTTACTGAGGCGGCGTATCTATATACCTGCCTTACTGAGGGGAGCTTTAAATTATTATTATTATTTATTGTAGAAAGCCCTTGGTCAAACAATTACAAGGTGACGATAAGTAACTAACAGAGTGAGAGGGAGCCGTGCTCGTGAGGGCTTACAGTCTACAGGGAAGAGACTGAAGGTGAGGGGCAGACATGTTTTTGGGGTGGAGTAGTGTAACACAGTTAATGTTGGTTATAGGCAAGAGGTTTTCAGGTTACCTTTGAGGCTAGTGAGAGTGGGGGAGAGTCTGAGTTGTTGAGGCATGAGTTCCAGAGTGTGGGGGAAGCACAGGAAAAGTCTTGGAGATGGTTATGTGAAGAGCTGATAAGAGGAGAGCAGAGAAGAAGGTCCTGTGAAGAGCAGAGGTTGTGTGAGGGGAAGTTTAGAAATTTAAACAGAGATTTGGAGGAGAGATGTTATGGAGAGTCTTGTAGGTCAAGGTTACTAACTTGAACTGGATTCGCTGGGCAATGGGTAGCCAATGAAGGGATTTGCAGAGAGGCGAGGCAGAGGAGTAGCGAGGAGAGAGGTGAATCAGACAGGCAGCAGAGTTAAGGATGGTTTGGAGGGGAGCGAGGGTGTTAGACAGGAGGCCACAGAGAAGGATGTTGCAATAGTCTAGGCGGGAAATGACGAGGGCATGGACAATCATTTTTGTGCTATCAAAGTTAAAAGGGAAAGAGAGATTGGGGGATATTTTTCAGGTGGAGGCGAAAGAAGAGGTAATGGTTTGGATGTGCGGTTTTAAGGCAGATTGGAGTCAAAAGGGTTTTCCCAAAAGGAGCGGACTTGTGGAGTGGTGAGATAGTGTAGCCATTGACAGTGATGATGTCAGGTGGAGGGTGAGGGGATGGGGGGGAAGATGATAAATTCAGTTATCTCCATGTTTAGTTTTAGGAGAAGGTGGTGGATATGGACGAAAGACCATCAGGGATCCTGGAAAGTAGAGGTGACATCTGGGTCTGAGATTTAAAGTTGGGTGTCACCGCCATACCGAGGGGAGCTTTATATACCTGCCTTACCGAGGGGAGCTTTATATACTTGCCTTATTGGGGGCGTTTTATATACTGCTTTCTGGAGTACAGAGTAAAATTTCCCAAAATTAAAAAAAAATAATTTTTCCCCCCCTTTTCCCAATGTTTTTTTTTTTTTCTTATTAGTCAGCCCCCTAAAAAACCCCCCCACTTTTTATGTGGCCCCCAAGGGGAAAAATTTAAAGCCAGCCTGGTTTGGTCTAAAATGTTTGTGTGGTAA
>JAODAL010065708.1:0-18102 GCA_025379985.1 Phyllomedusa bahiana
ACACAGGGCTGTATCTAGAACAAGGGGGCATCCTTTTAGTCTTGAGGAACGAAAGTTTCTACATAAACATAGAAAGGGATTCTTTACTGAAAGAGCAGTGAGACTATGGAATTCTCTGCCAGAGGGACTGGCCCAGGGTTTGAATTCAATAACCGAGTTAAAAAAGGGTTTGGATGCATTTCTGGAGCGTAATAATATAACAAGTTATAGTGACTAGGATTCAGGAGAGGGATCTTTGATCCAGGGATTTTTCTGAATTGCCAGATTGGAGTCGGGAAGGAATTTTTCCCTAAATGAGAACAATTGGTTTTCTACCTCATTGGGGGTTTTTCCCTTCCCTCTGGATCAACACCTTAGCACAACAGGCTGAACTAGATGGACGACTTGTCTTTTTTTAGCCTTACAAACTATGAATCAGTACATAGCTTGTTGCTATGACTGGTTCCTATGACAACTGTCAGTCAAAAAGCCGGGCCATGCCCACAGGGCACGGCCGGGCATCGTGACGTCACAGGCAACCCGGAAGGCATTCTCTGCCTTCCGTGCTGTCTGTCAGAGGGCAGGAGCTCCACGGATTGCCCGATCCGTGCGCTGCTGCCGCTGACAGAGACGCAGGAGGAGCAATCTCCTCCTGCATCTCTCTTAGTTATTGCGACCCGATCGTCGCGATAATTAAGGGGTTAACCCCCCCCCCCCCCCCGGAGCGATCCGGGGTCTGGGCCGACGCTGCGGGATGTCAGCTGTAATATACAGCTGACACCCCGCGCCGATCGCGCGAACTATGCATACGTCCAGAGGTGCGTGAACCCCCAAACGACCTGGACATATGGATACGTCTAAGGTCGTTAAGGGGTTAAGAGTATGGTATACCCAGCAGCTATGGTGAATTGATACAGCAAAAGCGGTGTTAACATAACCTAAGTGCTGTAGTATAAGATCTATGTTATCTCTGGAGGCCCTGTATGGTTTTCAAGCTAAGATGAGCTAGACTGCATGGAGAACCCATGCTACTTAGGAAAAATATACAGGTGCAGCTGATTGCCAAGCAGTAGCCAATACACCTCACAACTAGGGGAACAACCAGACTGTACATTAAATTGACACCTATTCACAAAGCATGCAAAAAAGCCACAATACAATGCATTGGGAGACTGCACAAATGCAAAAATACCCTTAAGACAACCACTCACACACCTTCAATATATGAGTGAGGTGGTTGCTGGTATTCTAATTGCATATAGATAAAACGATAAACGGGTGCCAGTATTATAAAAACGTGTGGTACACCATACTGGCCCACAGCCACTACTATTCGATTGGGCGGGCTGCCCAGCACTTTATGGGTGTCCAACACAAAATACAGACACCCTCTGCTCCCCAGTACTGTTGGGCAAGAAAATTCACATACTGGAAAAATATCAAATATGAGGTATTAGTTAATACAGTGGCCACTATATGCAAGCTTGCAAGCCCCGTCAAGGCTCCTCATTTCTTGCAAGTCTCTACATTCACAATTTACTGAAAAAATGGGACATTAATTTCTCAAAGAAAAAAAAACAACTGAAACACGTCCATACTCATGCTGTGCGTATGTCCTTTTTTCAGTATTTTTTTCACTGCATAGAGCCCCTGTAAATTAAATACAAAAAGTGTATGACCTAGATCAGGGATGGGAAAAATGCGCATATGGCCCCACAAAACATATGGTCTGGTCATGCACTCAATGTCCCTAAGTCAGCAAACAAGTGCCAGGAGCTTTGGAGACCAGCGCATGCGCACTAGCAGATCAAGTTTGAACTATTCTACTACTCATGCACTGGTCTCCAAGGCTTATGGCACTCGTTTGCTGACTGGAAGACATTGTGCACACTAGTAACAGCACTAGTCTGTCATTTCTGCCTAAATATGCTACTGCGCATCAGGGGAGGAAGGGTATAGACATCATACCATTAGGAGAACAGAGATTCAGGTGCATTGCATCTAAATTCGAAGGGGAAGCATCCAGGACTTCTGGGCCAAGTCTCATCCATATTATTTATACCTTGCTATGCTACCACACATCAGAGGAGAAAAATCATGGTCTTCATAGCATGATAACAGTAGTCATCGGTTATAAGGGGTATTGTCTATAATATAACTTTTAATATCTCATATTAAAAACATTATACCCAATGAAGATAAAAAACACACATAAATGTATCGATAGCATACAGATATATTTAACCTATAAACATCCTTATCCCCAATATATGGAATAAGCACAAGCAGTTATAGGTATCACTACTAGGGTTACTATCATCAGATACAAAATCTACAAGGGACCACAATGGGCAGTAACTCACGGTTTGTTGTCTTCTGGCGTCATGTCCTCTGCCAAAGGAGAGGGATAGAATAAATATACACTCACCCTAATATAAAACCTATAACTTATCCATAAGGACAGCGGAGTTGTTGTCCCGAAAGGGACGGACCCACACAAACTAACCCTCAAAACTCACTAGTAGACCCTACCAAAAGTAATCACACAATATTGATAATTAAATTGTTGCATCCCAGTATTCGTCCCGACATGTACCGATCGACAATACAGATGCTCCTCGTAGAGATGGCCCTATATTTTGTATGCCGCCTTAAATATATCTGTATGCTATCGATTTATTTATGACCGTTTTTGTCTTCGTTGGGTATAATGTTTTTAATATGAGATATTAAAAGTTATATTTTAGAAAAGACCCTTTGTAACTGGTGACTACTGTGATTATTGAATTGTGGGTCAGTTGAGCCTTTGGCGAATCCAAAAAGTTATTCTGTGAGTCTTCACTTCATGGTAGTAATTGAGGCCCAGTCTCAACCATGTTTTCTCTACCTCGCTATGCTATCACATGTCAAGGGAGAAAAATCATGGGCTTCAAAGAACGGGAGAAATTGAGATAACTGAGTAATTGAGGTGCATTGCATATAAACATCCAGCAGTCCAGTTACAATTCTTGTTTGTGCCTTTTCTCCCCCAATGTGAGGTAGCTGCGAAATGGTATGGATGAGATTTACTGCTGATGTATGTTCAGCAATGTGCATCTGCTCTTGTGCCTATCAGGGAGAGACACATAATCTCCAAAAAATTAAAGCACGTCCAGTGCTTATGTTTGACTAAATGTTTGACCAAATGCAACAAGCATTATGGGAAAGGAGCTGAGAAGCTCAAGTGCCCTCTGTTGGATGTAACAAATCCTCAATTTGCTTTTGACCCACTGGGTCTTTGGAAAGCAAATGGGATATTTAGCCAAGCCAGCATCACCCATCTGTAGACAGCCGTTTCGGTGTGTTTGCCCCGCCTCAGTACAGAGCAGAGTGATGCTGGCTTGGCTGAGTGGGAGGCAATGAGTGGCTCTGAAAGGGAAGATCTCATATGGAGAGATCTTCCCTTTTAAATGCAACAGGCTCATTTTTAAATTGATAATATTGCATGGCCTGTGATTAATGTTATAAATATCCAAATTGCTTCTGGCAGAAAAAGGTTCCCCACCTCTAAACTAAACAGTCAAGGTTGTAATTGCGTCCCCTTACTTTCTGCTTACTAATTCTAATGAATGAAGACTACAGCACTTTGTAGATAAAAGTAGAGTGGAAAAGGGTAGGAGGAAAGGCCTAAGCTGTCTTAAAAAGATGCCATCTGCTATCTACTTAGTATTCCAATGCTAAAGATGCAGTAGCACACAGCTAGAATTCTTTTCAATTTAGAACACAGTGGAACTGTTTAAATAAAGAGCCTTCTTACCCTATGTATGTTTGTTTTTACTTTATCCTTTGTCCTTTTGAAAACTTTTGAAAATTCAATAAAACTTTACAAGGTTAAATAAATAGATAATGTACAGAAAATAGATGTAAATTTGTTTTTCCAAAATAATTTAACTGAATCTCTTATTAACAGGAAGCTCTTCTTTGCCCAAGAGGCAAACGTGACTTGTGTTTGTGAATATTGTAACCCAGTTTTTGGCCCGCAATGGGACCAATAAGGCAAAGGGGAGAAATATCTGGGCAAGTTGAGGGTAGAATCCAGCCTGTAGATGAAATAGCACAGCAAATAAAGACAATCCAGAGATCAAGGCACAATTTAGCTAGAGTAAAGTTTTAGCCATGGCTCACAGTTTAAAAAATTGGAATTTCTGTATATAAACTCACAGTTCACAGAATGGTTAGCAGCTATGGCTGCTGCTATGCGAAAACCTCCAATAAGTTAACTGCCCCCACACAATTGTGGGTAATTGTGGGTAAGTTTCCACAGCTTCTTTGACTTTTGGATATGGAATAAACCTTCACTGCCATCTAATACAAACTACCATAACTTAAACGGTGAAATAAATGCACAAAACGCGTTATTTTGTTATCAAAATGGCCACAGCTTTATTAAAACCACAGGAATACAACAATTACAGATGGAGTCGGGTGAAGTGCACGGCCATTATGTGAGATTTCCACCTGTCTGATATATATTACCAGGCCAGACAGCAATAAAGCGGCATGCTCTGGCTTACCATTCCAGCAGAGACTGTACACTTTAGGGGCACCAATGACCCTACTGAAGATCTTCACTCCTGCTTAACCACTGTGCCCGCCCCTGGATGACATTACCATTATGGTGCCTCTATACTTTTCAGGCTATGTTCATGGGTGTTTGGGAGTTGCGCTGATCGGCGCGTACTCCCACGACGTGTAGGGGGGAGGGTTGGAAGCCCGCCGGCCCCATAGACTGTCATTACTCGCGGCGCGTATTCGCCACAAGTAATTGACATGTCACTTATCTCCCCGCACATACAATACAATCATATGGTACGAGCGGGGAGAGGAGGCGTAATCCAAAGTTTTCTATAAGAACCGTAATTACCCTGTGTGAACATAGCCTTACAGACTGACACAGGTCCCTTTATTGTTAGTAATTATCTTACTGTGGCTTAAGGGCCGTTCACACGGCTTATTGCAGGGACGGATTTCAGCCATATTGCGCGCCGTACTGCACTGCAATACAGCTGGAATCCGTCCCAGCCATTACGGTAATCCACAGTTCTCATAAAAGAACTAGGATTCCGTCTCCCTCCCCGCTCGGCGAATACGCCGTGGCGGGGAGAAAGTGAAATGTCCATTATCCGGCGGGATAGCGCCGTGGATAATGCATGTCTAGGGGGCCGGGGGGAGCTGCACCCTAGTCCTTTATTCAGCCGAAACTTGAGGGCGAAATCCGTCCCGCAATTACGGCTTAAATAAGCCGTGTGAACCGGCCTTGCTTGGTTTATGCAACATGGCGGCAAAGGTATTTTTCCCCTGGGTGCCAGTTAAGGAACAGGGGCTAGCATGTGAAAAACCCCCTGCTGGCCAAAGACAGAAGTGTTTGTTAGACTTTATTACCGTCCTGTGGGTAAGTGTCCATGCCTGCATGAAATGGGTTGTTGTTTTTCCCGTGAAGTGGGGAGGTGTGTAGCATGCGGTAAAGTGAAGTGACAAGTTAGTGTTCCTGACCTGTGTCACGAGCTTCTGGGGTACTGGCAGCTGAAAATGAGACTGGGCCAACAACGACTGAGAGAAAGAATCGCTGCGGAAGAGTTGGAATGGAGACTACTGACTGGGCCATGGAAGAGAGGGAGCCCAGCAATTTCCTGAAGAGATGTCCAGGGCAGCGTAGAGACCAATAAAGGGATTCTCTCACTACAATGATTAGCTTTCAACATGTAAGGAGAGGTAAATTACCAAATACAATGTTCTTTTGATTTAGCTTTGGTCAGAAGATAAAGAGATTTTTTACTCCTCTTAGCGTACACATTTTCTCTGGTTACCATCTTTTTCCACCTCTCTCTGCTCTTTGTTATTCTCTTTGCTCCAAGTTGCCATCTTTCCCAGTCAGTGAGTCCATGATGAGTCACTCCCTGCAGAGTCTTATCTTAGCAACAGTTTGTTTACTTAAAAACTAAAGGAAAAGCTTTCACTCTTTAGAGCTCTGTAGCCTTGTATATTACACTTAATAAATCTTTCTTCAGTCATGTTAGTGTAACCGGAATAGCTAGGAATAGCAGAGCTGATATGCCAATCACTACTATAGACACACCCACAGCCTGAACAGGAAGTTGAGTTAAAACTGGCTGTTTGCTCAGTGTAAAAGCAAAGGGGAAAAAACCCTTTAACAACAGTAATGAGCAGCCAGAGAGAAAGCTAGGCCCGAAGACTCCTAAGCAACAGAGGCTCAATTATTAGACGCTTTCTTCAGAAAAAACTAGATTGCAACTGCAATATCAAAGACTGATAACGGCCAAATCTGTTCACGTCACCATAACCATCAAGCTTTTAGTGCCTCATTTGAGTAAAAATCTGCTTAAAGGGGTATTGTGTTTTAATTTATTAGCTTTAAAAATGTAGGAAAATTTAATAAAGACTATTACCAAATTCATTTGCTCTTCTGATTTTGCTTCTCTTCACAGTGAAGAGCAGATCTTATCTCCTGCTTTTTCACACAAACTTCCCTAGTTATAGATTCTCTTGAAAAAGCCAGAAAAATAGTTCAACTTACAGCTTATTTTTTTTACTTTTAAATGACAGACAATGATGGAAACTCAATGGCCCCCTGTTATATTCAAAGGGGTCTGTTGAGCCCTACCCAAAAATTTAAAATAACAGTACAGATAAAAAATTTGGGCCCTTAAAACATTTTTGTCATGCAACTTTTTCGGGCATAATATAGACCAGAACTGCAAATTAGGTGTTATTTGTAGTTAGAAAGCACATGGTAGGTTTTAGAATTATTTTGTTTTTGATCTGGCTGGACGAGATGATAGTTCATGAATAATAACATGTACATTGCTAAAAGAAATCAGTTTTTTTCATGTGACGAAAAGGTATGACATCTGTAACCAGGATATATCTAGTTCACATATGCCAATGAGCTTTTATGATAGCAATATATAGCTTAGTATGTCGGATCTGTGTCAGCTTTTAAAGCTTAGCAAAGTGTCCATAATGTAATGGTTCATTTTCCTACTTTAATTAGTGTTCAGTGCCTGGTGTAAAGGGCTATACTTCCAGAATGCAAATCACTAAAAGGCAAGCTCTATTCATTTCAGAGCCTGCAAGAAATTAGGAGAAATGTGATTGCAGCTGTTGAGCTACAACGCAGGCTCTAGATTTAGGATCAGCACACGATAGGGAGAACAACGTACAAAGTTACTCAAAATAATCTTTAGATTAATTTATGTGAACTATTAAATTGTGTTTACAGGAGTATGTAAGCTTTACATTTTCATACCTCCAAGTGTCCCTATTTTGGAGGGACAGTCCCTATTTTTAACCTTTGTCCCTCTGTCCTCTTATCTGAAAAAATGTCCTCTTTTCATTTGGGATAGATTTGTTTCAATAAAACGACTCTTTGCTGTAGAAAAGCATCTGATTGCTTTCCCCGCTGTATATTAATAACAACTTACTTAAAGGGGTTTGTCTCACTACAAAGAATAGCTTTCAAAATGTAGGGGAAAATTAAATGAAGACGTTTTTCCAAATATATTGCGTTATTCATCTTTTTTTGTTAAGGAGCTAAAAATGATTTTATCAACTTCTGTGCTCTCTCTGGTTCCCCAAGTGGGCCAACCTATGTACTCCTTATCCCCTGCTGTTTGCCGATCTGATAACAGCGAGTGATGTCATCACACAGGTCGGGTGGCCAGCAGTGAGAGCCTGTGTGTTATCTGAGCTTTCTGACAAAAGACTACTCTACTGTTTACATTAGTCAGAAGCTTCTCCGGACCTCAGAGAAGGTAATTTAGCTAATCTAGACTGGTAAACAGAGAAGTCTGAATACACGGAGTCATTGCTAATTAAACAGACAGCTTGACCAGGAAGTGACAGAGCCAAGCAGCATTATTTCATTCATGCATCCTATGAAATTATGAGATGAGACAACCCTTTAATATTTCACCATTGGACACAATACAATCCTGAAAATATGTCCCTTTTTAGCCTGTTCTAAAAAGTTGGCATGTATGTGTTTAACCGTGGTTAGAGGCGTGTCCTGGTGTGATGTCATATGTTTGGGTGTGGTTAGAGGAGGGGCCCTGATGTGTCCTCGTTGCAATCTCTAAAGTTGGGAGGTATGCATTTTATGTCACACAGCCTAAACACCCCATTGGGTGTGATTTATATTATAGGCAAGGTATCATATATTGATGTGCTGAACATTTTATGTCAACAGCCTAAGCACCCCCATTGAATGTGATAAACTATTTTTAGGCAAGGTATTTTTATATTGATGTTGCTGAACCCTTTTTATATCACACAAACCTAAGCACCCCCATTGAGTGTGATATCTATTATAGGCAAGGATCATATATTGATGTTGTGAGTGCATCCATGGTTGCAGGCATTAGCTGCGGCTCAACCCAAGACAGCAGCCAGAAATAACGGAATGCCAGTCGTTAGTGAGAAAGTACCCAGACGGACACAGCAGGGTAATAGTTACTATCTGGTATTGGGGTTTTGGGGCAATAAAGATGTAATATCAGAATTTTGGGTGACGGGACAGTGAAGGGAGTTTTCTCACTCAAAGATTAGTTTCAACATGAAGGGACTTTTAAATTTTGAAGACTTTTTCAAAATTTTTTCTTTTTTGTTTTTCTTTAGTCAGATATAAGCCCCTGAGGCGCACAGGTTGCTATGGTCCCCTACATACCAACGGAATCTGTTATCGGGAGTAGCTGATCAAAAGGCGGGGGAGTGTCGGGCTCCAAAGGGACAGTTGAAAAACTGGCTTGGGGGGGGAAAAACTAATTAACTCTAACAAGATTAGCATTTTTTTAAAGATGGGGAACACTGTATTCAGTGTCACGATTGTAATTTTTTGTTTGGGGACAATTGCTCCCCTACTTGTAGGGAGAATTGAATATGTAATCATTTATAGCCCCACCCAAGCCTGAGGCAGCAAAGGGGAGTGGGAAAGCTTGTGAGTCGGCAGAGTGGTGACCAAACCCCTTAAATGTCAATATTTTGTGGTCTAGCAACTTAAGAGTTTAAATTCAGTATACCTGGTGGCTGGGCCATAATGGGGATAATGTAGGATCTTTTGTCTTCAAAGGCAGCAAAAGGGTTTCATGTAGAATACCTGGTGATTGGGGGGGTTGAAAGGAGTTGTTAAAAAGGATCTCTGGTTTTAGGGTTAAATATTTTATGTTTCCCTGTATCTACATTGTACGTGTAACAAGATACAGGGGAAATGTTATTAATATCTAAAATACGTTTTTTGTGTTTCATTTGGTTCTATTTAATAAATGGGAGTCATAAGATGAAAAAATGTTTCATTAACATCGCTCTGCTTTTCCTGCTTTCTTCCTTGAGATCGGACAGTTCTGGTACTGTTTTGTGGTATCTGTATTGCAGCCCCCTTTATTTTCAGTTTATATATTTTGCTGTGATTTAAACAACCATGATAAGGTGTGCATGTTTATTCATTGTTTTAATAAAATTTTTATGGTGTTACCCTTAAGTATTTTGTGCTTTTTTTTTAGTACAGTTACTGAAGACTCACTTAGGAAATGCACTTTGATTTTACAAATTGGACAGTTAAAATTTTTTTTCTTACTTATACGAGGGTTTGACCTCAACATAGGCAGACAAAGGGGTCAAAATTCTGAAAAACTATTTTTATAACTGCTATTAGAATCCAAGGCCCCATTTTGACAAAAAGCGCCTAAAGGAAAAAACCCAATTCTTTATTTTGCTGTTTTGCCCCTTAGCAACCAATTTTTTATTTCTTATATTTGCTTTAAAAAAAATATGAAAAAATTAAAATCTGGATTTTAAAGAAGTTTTCCGGGAAAAAGAAAACAAATGACTGAAAATTTTTTTTTTTTCTTTCTTTATGAAACATGAAGGGTAAAAACAAAATTCAAAGGGTTTGTCATTTTTTTTAACATACCTTTATTTCACATTTGCAATGTTTGCATATGGAAAAAAAAAAATAAAAAAAAAGAAGTATGTTCATGTAAGATCCCAACAAAAACAGTCCTGAATATTACAATCTCAAAATTAGAAAATAAATACAAAAAACTAAATTTATAAAAAAAAAAAAATGCCTCAATACCTTAAATTAGAAGAGTCTGCTCTTTTTGTTAGGGGAAAATCATTATAGAAAAAGAAAGTGGCATTGGGCTCTTCCTGTCAGAACTGTCGGAATGACAGTCCCGCAGAAGGACAGACCCCAAGTTATTTCCTTTTTTGGCTGAGGGTTGTCTCTGCAGATTGAAAGGAGATGTTTCAATTCTATCTATCTATCTATCTTTCTTCTATCTATCTATCTATTACTATCATCTTCTTCTATTTTTCTATTTCTAGTTTTGGATTTTTCTTTAAAATGATACATTTTGGGAAAAATTCATTGTTAATTTTTTTTTAAACTTCATGTCTCCGAAATTCAAAGAAAAAAAATTTTGTATTTTTTGTAGAAAATGAGAAATTTTCAAAAAATAAAAAAAGAAGCAGTGCTGTCAGGCCCTAATAATAAAAGAAAAACAAGTTAATTTCTTTAAAAACAATCAGACAAATGTTTTAGGTCATAAAGAGTTCAGAAATCAATATTTGGTGGAATAACCATGATTTTTTCATTCAAATTCCTTTTGGCCTATTCCTAACTTTTTTTCCCATCCAGTTGCCCCTTTTGAAAGAGGATTGTGAAGCCCACAGCAGTGTTTTTTTTATACTTTCCTCCATTAAATAAGATTTGGGTAGAATGAGGTGGGCTTTGGTTGGAAATTTAATGACAATGGAAAGGTTTCGAATGTGAGATGCTGATTTTTTAGAAAAATGGAGTGGTCTCTTAAATTTTTTTCCCGAGCGTATATTTGTGAATACATTGTATTATAATGAATTTGGTGTTTATATAGAATCTAAGTCAGTTGGGGGGGGATGCAGTGTTTTTGGGAAATGTTTTTTTCACACAGCCGCCTGCAAGTCCCTCTGCCCACTAGCCAGTGAGGAGAAAGATCAAATATGGCAAATTATGTTTTTTTACGGGTTTTTTAGAAGTAGTTCAACAATGGTTTGACAGTAGTTATGTTTATTTTCAAACCTACTTATATGTCCTTATTTTTTTGGTTTCTACACAACCCTTTAAAAGGTTCACTGCGTCATGTACAATTTACTGTAAAGTTTGCATTTAGTAGTATGATACATGAAAAAAAAAAAGTTTTCCTTTTAAAAGTTTTAGAAACCCGGGGGTGAAATTAGTGGTAACGTCCTTTGTTTGAGGATTTTTACATTTGCAATTTAGAAAACTATTTTTTTTTTTTTCTTTAAAGTTAAATATTCTATTTTTTACCCCACTCTTACAGGTTTCAAGAAAACCCCTTTGGGTTTTGGTTGCCGCATTTCAAGCTGATTGAACTTTCAAAGATAGTGGATCCACAAGTTATATTCCTGGATACGTGGTGGTCTGTGGGGGCCCGAATTTTTCTTATGGCCCCTTTATTCCAAAAAAAGCTGAACTGAACAATGCTCAAACCCTCTGTGAGACATCGGCCACTAAAATTCCCTCTCCCTGGGGTAGTAAGTTCTATGCGATGTGATGCACTGGTTATCCCACCCCAAATTAATTTGGAGTAGGATAACAACTCTGCTGCTAATTATAAGGTGATTTTTAGAAATGTTATATTTTAATAGAAAATGTGGGTATAATATTCGATCTAAG
Organism: Phyllomedusa bahiana; assembly: GCA_025379985.1. Classification (NCBI taxonomy): domain Eukaryota; kingdom Metazoa; phylum Chordata; class Amphibia; order Anura; family Hylidae; genus Phyllomedusa; species Phyllomedusa bahiana. The sequence continues at coordinate 11,711 of JAODAL010065708.1, forward strand.
AAAAAATATTTTTGCTGTTTTCTATAAGCTTTTATTAGAATGTAGGAAAATAATTAGCTATTTGACAAGTATCCAATTTTCTTGTGAAAGGCTTTCTACATACCCTTAAATTTTAAATGCATGTTGTCCTAAGTGTGGCACTTTGGGATTCCGGTCAAAGTCAACTTTGAGCAGAATTCAAGGGCTTCCTTTTGGGGGCACCCCAATTTAATGTTGGGCCTTTTAAATGTTTTAACCGTAGCTAAAACCCAAACCCTAAATTGAGGTTAGGGTTTTTAGGCCTTTTCGGGTTTAAAGAATTTCCGGGTCTGGCAGCCCCTGTCGCTTGAAAACCCCTTCCAACCCCTTGTCCCTTTTAGTGGTCAATGTGACGAGGGGTGGAAAGTAATCAAAAAGAAAGTGCATAAAAAGCCACAGCATGGCAGCCCCAGAAGGCTGGACGAGGTAATTTTAAACCAACCCTATTCCTAAACTTAACTAGCGTAAGGGTTACGTTAATGGTTGGGGATCGTAAAAACAATGCCCCAAGTATGAATTTTTACAAGTTTGTAAAAGTGAACTAGGCCCAATTGCCCAACGCTATATGTCATATCTCTCACATACTTCTGCAGCTACCTGTTTAAGAAATTTTAGGTTTTTAAAAGTAGAAATGTTTTTTTTCATCTTCTTTTCTTCCCCAACTCCCAAAAAAAAGATGTTTGGTGGGAGTGGCATATAGCACAGAGGTGTAAAAACTCGGGGCTCGGGAAAATTTTGGTCCACAGTGTTAATGTTTTTGGGGCCCCGGGGGGTAACAGCAAGGCAGTATACAAAGGAGAAGAGGAAGAAGCCAGGAGCTGTATTGATACTGACCACTCCCACTCCCCACCCATAGAACAAAAAAGGGCCCCATAGCAGAACAGATAAATTAAACGAGGATGACGATAAGATTAAGGAGCTCACAGTGAAGACAAGGACCTGAAGCCTCAAAAACTTAACAGTTTAAAGTGTTTATAATATTTTCTTTGCTTGTTCTAGATTCAATGTTAAAAAAAATATGCTTGTTTCTGTTATTATGACAAGAAGAAAAAACTTTATCAATTGTAGACATTTTTTTAGCAAATATTAAGGGGGGCCCCTGACTTTGCAATGCTTTTCAACACTGTAGCAGAGATAAATTCGTTTGCCCGCCAATCAACTGACTTTCCCCATGACTTTGTCCACTTTTTAATTTGTCAAATAGTTTTGAAAAAAAGGGAATCTCACAAGAGAACAGAGAGTGCTTCTGATTACTATATTTACTATTTTCCCATGGCAAATTAAACTCTATTAGTTCTCTTTAAAAAAACACTAAAACGTAATTTTATTAGTTAATTTAACCTCTATAACACCTTTTAAAAAAACTGATTTCTAACCTCACCATTTAACCCTTTCTACTTCTAAAGGGAAAAGGAATGGTCTTTTTCCATTAAAAAGTTGTGGAACCCCCCCTTTCCAAAACGGTTAGTTTTGATTAGGGAGATTCCCCAAAGTGGAGGCTTGGGTTCCTTATGGATTTAAAATTAATTTGCTGTTATATAAGGCTTTTGTTGGTAGGGGGGGGGGTTCCACCAAAATTTGAAAGGGGGGAGTTTCCCCTTTTTGAAGTGGGGGAAAAAAATTTTTGAGAGGTTAGAAATAGGTTTTTTTTTTAAAATAGGGGTTTGGGTTAAAGAGTTTTATAATAAAAAAAGTTACGGGTTTTGTTTGTTTTTTTTTGTGATAGAGAACGATGAGTTTAAATTTTTGCCTTGGCAAAAGAAAATTATAATTTTTTAAGTTTGGCACCTGTGTTTGATCCCCCTGGTATAGAAGAAACAAAAAAATGAGTAAATACACAAAAAACTTTGGAAACCAAGGAACCGTGCAGCAATCTTATTCTAAAATCAGAGGACAATGTTAAATTTGAGATCCCACCAGTACTTGTTTCCCAAATTCAATTTCTCCAACAAAAATTCCCGTAAAAAAGTTTTCTGGTATATTCAGTTATTTAAAGATTTTTGTGATTACTTTCAATTAGCTCTCAAACTTTATACTCAAAAAGTATACATCTGAGAATGCCCCTATATATCTGGACCAGAGCAATGAGGTATGTATTCTGGAATAGAGGCAAAACAGAAAATTTCCCTTTAAATCCTTGTCAAAAGTTAAAATAAATAAATAAAATAAATAAAATATTTTATTTTATAATATATTTATAAAAATATATATATTATAGCAAATTAAAAAACCAGCGCATAAAAAATTTATAAAAAAAATTGAGGGGAGAATGTATGCTGTTCCCAAGCCCCACATAAATAGACCCAAAAAGGTTACGCATCCCAATATCAGGGGAAAAAAAAATTTTTTTAAATTCCATATCCTTTTTCTGTGGACACGTTGAAAAAGCCCTAGTTTTTTCATCTTTTTCACTGATTTTTGGAGTGCTGAAATTTTTTTGGGGGTTATATTTTTTTATATATATATTAATATTTTTATATATATACTGTACAACGGGCTTTTGTTTTTTAAAATGTCATTTTTAGTATATATGATTGTTCCCTAAAATTAAACAATTCTGGGGCATCTTTTTTATAACGGTTTTTGGTGCTGTTCCTCTGTTATTCCTTCCTGAGATGTATTTTTGAAATTGTTAAATGGGTAGCAGCGTTGGGGGTTTGTATCTCTCCCAAGTATGGCATTGCCCAAATCAGTGCTACAGAGTCGTGTGTTTTAAGGACACAGCCCAATAAGAACACCCAATTGACAGATTGATTATCAATTTTATGTAGAAAACGGGGAACTGTCAATATAATGATTTAAAGGAAAGGGTGTTCCACAATTGCTGCAATCCATGGGAAACACAGGTATTTATGTTAACAGACATTCGGGAACAATCACGATTTTCTTAAAATATATTGCTTTCAAAAACAGAGACCTATCAGTGCAAGTAAAATTTTTTTCTTTTTAAAATTTTATTTTCTTTATTTAAACAGTTATCCGGAGTCTCAGCAGATGGTTGAGATGGTAAATTCTAAGCTTTGAAGGGGTTTTCCTACAAAATGGGGAGGAATACCGATGAAAAGCTAAAAATTTGGGCAGGCATACAAAAAGATCAAAAACTGTCTTAGTAGTCTTTTGTGGTCACTACAACGGGATCCCCACCCCGGCTAGGATGGAGCCCAGGGGCAGATCAGACTTTCATTCCTATCAGAGGCAAAGGAAGAGTTGACCATAACAAGCACAGTTTCTTTTCCGATACCGACATAATTTTTTAATCCCCGGGGTAGCGCAAATAACAGTAGAACCAATGTAATGCCTATATACCACATCAACTCCATCCGAGCCCTAGAGAAGAGGCCTAAAAAACCCCAAAACCCAAAACACAGGTTGCTGGTGGAAAGAAAACAAACTTTTCCAAGAAATAAGGAAGGAGATGCATTTAAAAAATGGGGTTGGTCAATAAGAAAAAAAAATTCTGTTGTCCGTAACCTGAAGTTATTATTAAAACTGAAGTCGGGTCACACTAACATGGAAGCGTAAAATATAAAGCTCAGCTCTGCGGTGCTCATTAAAATTTTGGTGAGGAAGAATGCTAGGGTGACCCCAAAAGATCCAAGTAAAAAATAAAGAAACAATTGAGGGGCTTGAGCCAAGCACAAATACATGGCCTTTCTGCCCCAAAAAGCTCAACCAAAAAAAGACCAAGCAAATTTTATTCTCTACAGACATTCTTTTTAAAAATATGGGGAGGAATCCCCGGTGTCCATTTATAATAGCCAGCGTATCGCTTGTGTTGTTGTTTTTCCCCCTCTCATTTTTGATTTATAAAAATTAAAATTGCAACGTTAAAAACCCCCGTATCCTGGTGAAAAAGACCCCTTGAAAGAGGGTTATGTCAAATTTGAGACACTGTCCTTGACCCCGATAATAAAAACTGGAGGCGGGTATGGACACGTAAGAGGGCACAAAATGAATCGAGAGACTTCTTTTGTGCTCAAAGGGCAAGTATGGACTCCAAGGAACCCATAAAAATGAAGGCTCCCGGCCTGAAAATGTTAATATTTATGTTGTTTTAACAGAAATTTTTTTTTGTTTTACTTTGTTCTATTTTTATTTTTTTAAAACCAATAAATAAAATAAATAAATCTTTTAATATATTTATTACGTAATTTTTTTAGACAGCACTAAATAGACATCTTCATTTTTTTTCAAAATTACTTGCAGACAAATGGTAGGTAGAAAGCGTGGGTTTAAAGCCTTTTTATCCCAATGATAAATAGATCCAAAAATTGTTTCATCCAAAAAAATATGTTTCAGATTTTTTTGAAGTAAAAAATATTATAGCAGTATAAATAATAGACCACAATGTATAAAAAAACTGTCTAGGTCTAAAACCCATTTTTGCTCCATAAAAAACCAATCAGAGGGTCCTTTCCCCTTTTTTTTAGAAATTTATGAAATTTAAAAGGGGGTTAGGGCCGCAAAGTGATTTTTAGACAGTTTTCATACATGGGCCATGTGTAAAAGGGCAGATTGTAATGTTTTTTGGGCCACATGGGTGTTAGGGTTTGTACTGGGCCTTTTTTGGGGAGAGATGGAGGGGAAAAAAAAAAAAAAAAAAAAACATCTTTTTTTCTTTTATCGTAACAGAGGACACCAGTGCGAAAAGGCCTCACTAATAGGGGGAAAAAACGGGGGTTTTTGAGTAATTTTCATACACTTTTATGCTGAAAAAGGTCCTGGCTTCCTATTGGTAAAATTGCCCTGAATATTTTATTGTAAGAATTTTACAATTGTCCCCGGAACTTTTTCAGAAAAACTAGTATAACTGCTTGAAAACTGGGTTCTTTTGTCAGAATCTTTGGAAGGGTTTTAAAGGGGTTTTTGCCAGGGCATCCTTATCTGCTAAGAAGTAAATGTAAACAAGCCCCAAAATGAGCTAAGAGAGAAGGAGAGAGGAGACGCCCGGCACAGAGCCATGATAAGGATCGTGTGAAATTTCATCAAATAAACAGATACAAATAGTGGATTCTGTATACAAAAAATCATTTCTCCACAGCAGCTTGAAAATTTCTTCAGCCCCTTTGAAAGCTCCCTTATGTTCCCCTCATCAGATAAAGCAGGGGTCACTCAGTAACACACTACAATAGTGGATTCTGTATACAAAAGAAAACATATTTCTACCCGGTGCCTTGAAAGCTTCTTCAGCTCCCTCTCATCAGATAAGAAGTGTTCTCTGCGCAAGCCCTGGCCAGCAGCTCTTTTCAGTTCGTATCTAGTTGCAAGCTTTTAAGTAACTAAGGGCAGGTAAGGCAGCCTGTAGCTCCTCTCAGTCTGCAATTTTTGTAATCACATATATTTAGAAAAGTGATTAAATACCCATTTTGGAGGATCCCACGTCAACATTACATCATGGCAAAACCCCTTTAATATGAGGGAAATGGGTCTTAATGCAACCTAAGTAGCTATTTTGTTGTAAAAATATAGGTGTGGACAGTTGATAGGGTGGAAATAGAATATGATAATGGATCCCACTAACATAGTGCAGACAAATGGTCAGAGCTATTCTGTAAAATGTGGGACAAACATTAGTCAGAGGTAGGGTTTAATTTCTCTGGTTACTGTGTTAATCGTAGTCTAGCTAGCCATCATCAAAACAGCTAACAATCAAATATGTTCTGTAGGTACAGAGGAGGACAGAGACATTAGAAAGCAACCACATATGAAGACTCTAGTATTGTTCTTTGCTGGATGAAAAAGGGATTCTGAATTTAATTTAGGCGGGTCACTATACAATATTTGGAAATTTCAGTGACAAAACAAGCAATGAAGGTAAGTCAGCATATTTATTTCATGCAATAATTCATTTGATGCTATTATAATGCTGGTTGGTTAATCGGTAATAAACAGAAGTCCTCTTCAGTTTTTTGTATTGTATGAATGATCTTCAATATTTTCTTATTGACTTGATATAAAAAGATTTTCCTGAAGTTTGATTTTGATAGAATATTTATTAGCTTAGGCCATTAATATTTGAGTGGCAGGGGTCCTATTTAAAAAACCTATTCTAAGAGTATCAATATTAGGGTAAGTTCACACAGTGAGGAATAACAGAACTGATATGTCAATCACTGCTGTAGAACCCCCCACATCCTGAACAGGAAGTGGGAGCCTGAAACTGGATCTAGAAGAGTAGTTAAGGCTAAAAATCAAGAATTAACCATCAACAATTTATTAGCAACATCAACTTTACTTAGCCAATAAATCAGTGGAAACAAATTATCTGACACCAGCCAAAACTCCTAAAGGGAAGTTCATTCCGGGGTGCAGGTGTACTTGGGAGCAAAAACCCACGAAGTACGCCCCACAAATCCGGGAAAAAACGTAGTACT
>JAODAL010065709.1:0-18102 GCA_025379985.1 Phyllomedusa bahiana
TATGTAAAAAAGAGAAACAACATTTTTAGTTGGAGACGTCACAGGAACAGAAAGGTACAGTGAAGGGCTGAGTGGCGAGCAGGATTGTGTCGCAGCGCCTCTAAAAGAATACATGGCGCAAACCCAAGGTAGCAGTTACCAGAAATAGTACATTTCAACCATTAGTTGCTAGTGTAAAACTAAAGCCGACAAACGGGGGAAAAGAAAGGGAAAAACCAGAAGGTCATCAAGGATCCTGTAACAAGGAGCCCTGACCCCTTTTTTGGCCCGGGGCTGCGGGCGCTCTCGATCCCTACATTTCCCCCTAGTCGGGGAGATTGGCCCCGGGGTGTCCCACTTACCCAGCCACGCCCTGCTTTCCCCGCGGTCTTCTGCCTCGGGCGCGTCCCGTTCCCCTAGGGCGCCCGCGCGCCGGTCTCTGAAATTTAAAGGGCCAGTGCGTGGTAATTGGGTTTGATTGCCAGGCACTGACCCTTTTTTGGGGTAAGCCTCAGCACCCCCCCGTGGATCTTTAGTGTAGTAGCCTTCAGAGAAAGCGTCTTCTGAGTTCGTCTGTTTTCGTGTCCCGAACCTTCTCGCCTACGTCTACGACCCGAACCTTTGCCGCCTCCCCCTGCCCTTATCCCCTGCCCCGAATGAGCTTGTCTTAAGATTCTGTACCACGTATATTGGGTGCCTCCGCAAGCAAGTCACGTCGGGGGTAGCGATCTGTAGAAATTCTGCCGCGAAAGTCCACCCCTTTTTTTGAGCGGGCTCTGGTGAAAACCGGACCCTACTTAGATTTTTGTCCCTGGGGGGCTTACACAACGCTGGCGGGGGGGTCAGTGGATCCACTACCTTTACCGTTACAGTAAGATCACCCAATGGATCCGCCGAGGTGCCTTGCCGGCGACGAGATTTGCAGTATCATTGCCCAGCGTCGACCCGATTGCGCAGCAGCGCAGCAACTGAATAGCGCTTCCTGTTGCAGCGTTCCGGGCCCCAAGCCCCGCCATTCCCATCAGTTCCTGCGCTCCGTCAGTGTTCGTCCCCTTTGGGGGGGCCCCAAGCCCCGGGTCCCATTATGTCCAAATTCAAGGGGCCCCTAAGAGTTTTGGGGTTTCATTACACAGTGCTCGATGCATGTGGAACTAAGGGGCAACCAATTTCCGATGAGCGTTCCAAGGTGGCGTTTTGTGGTCGTCTGTTTCGGGGGAAAGGGCCTTGCCTGGGCTGCCACTCGGGGGATAGGGCGACCCGGTAAAAAACGAATCTGCGCCCTTTCCCTGGGGGAAAATTTGCAGGTTTGAAGAACCTGCACGCCCTCTTCAGCGGAAAACTGCGCCCTGAATCCCCGCCAAGGCGGTCCTCAAGGGTGATAGCGGCCCAGTTTCTTTACCCTGGCTTCAGAGTTTCTCGGGGAATGATTGCCGCCCTTGTGTCATTTCAAGAGGGTTATGCAGCAGAGTTAAGGATTTTTGGGCTGCAAGGGATTTTCCTTTCCCTCTCGGGTGACTTAATTCCTTGGCCCCCCGGACTGTATTGTTTCACGGTGACAGGAAGAACCCGTAAAGGCGAAAAGTTGGTTCGGTACCCCCGCATCCTCGTCTGGCTCCGTCTTCAGAGGTCCTTGCCATTTTCGCGCCTCCTCTGAGGACCCTATGCAGGGACGACCTTTTTGCGGAGCAAAAAAAGGTTTCCGTCGTCGAGCCGGGAAATCTATGTCTCTTCTGTGCCAGCCCAAGGGTTTTCTGGGGGGATGTCCCTATCCCCCCGCTCATGGGAAACGCCGCACCTAGGGAATGTGGGAGAGGCGTCCCGGGGTTTTAAAAATTCCCCCTTCCCGGTTAACGTGCCGTCCCGGTTCTCCCCATTGGGATCATGGTTCAGGTTTCGCCCTTCAGCTTTTTATAGCCGGGAATTTTTTATCCCCCCTGGTTTCCCGGTATCGCCTCCTGGTGGTTTCCCGTGAGGGCCGCTGGGTCCCTCGGTCGCGGGGAGATTTAAAGCGTTCCAATCCAGTACAAGAGAGCGGTACCCTTTTTTTTATGTAGGACCCTGTATAAAAAAAAAAATCTCATTCTATGTGCCCTCGTTCTTCTTCGGGATTCTTTTGGGGCCCCATGGCTGAAATGTCATGCCCCTACATGGATTGGGGCGGGCGGGGTTTTCTTTGGGGGCTGGACTGTCTGAATCGTTTTTGGGGTGCTCCCCCCGGGGACCCCCAAGTCGTTGATTGGTCGGGCCATTGCAGGTTTCCCACAAAATCCAGGATTTTGCAGGGGTTTTTTTGAAAAAGCGGGCCGAGTCTCTTCCGCTCTCGCCCGTATAATTGCCCCATAGATCTCTGCGGGACGAGTCCTCCCCGGCAGGGTCTCCCCTCTGTTAGCCCGAGACCCAGGCCATGTGTCCTACTCCGAGAAAAATTAAAGAGGGTTTATCCAAAGTCCTCTTCACCCGGGCCCGGGCTGGATTTTTCTTGTGCAGAAGAAGGCGATTTTTGCGCCCTTGATCGATTAGGGGACTTAATAAATTACAGAAAAGAACCGGTACCCCTTTTCCGCTGATCGGGGAAGCTCTTGGGGCCCGGCTTGGGGGGGCCAAAGGTGTTTTAAAGCTGGACCTGGCGGGGCTTACAACCCATCGGATTCGAAAAGGGGATGAGGGGAAAGACGGCCTTAAACACCCGGCGGGCTTTTTGGGATTTTTTTAATCCCATTTGGTTGTGAAAAGCTCCAGCGGTCTTTCAGGGTTTGTCAATGATATCTTGGGGATTAATCTCCCCTGCATCATCGTGTCCTGGATGATACCCTGATCTTTTTTCCTGCCTCCCGACAATCGACCGGGTACCCCAAGTGTTGGGCCCGGGGCAAAAAATTCCCCCCCCCCCCGTATCCAAAGCTGGAGAAGTCCTTTTAAATCGGACCCGTTTGCCCTTCCTGGGGTATATCGGCTCCGAAAGGGGTTGCGAATGGCCCTCCCAAGTTGTCGGCTGTTTTACAGTGGCCCGACCGGGTTGGTCCTTGGCCAACAACCCGCTTTTCGGTTCGCCAATTTTTACCGGCAGTTTATTCCCCACTTTTTCCCTTGGTGGCTCCATCGTCCTATATAAGAAGGGCCCAAATCAAGATGTTGGACCCCGGGGCCGAGAGACCTTCTCCAAGTTAAAGAAGCTTTCTCTTGCCCCCATCTTGTCTCGCCGGATTCGAGAAGCCTTTTGCGTTGGGGTGGATGCTTTTCCCGTGGGTGCCGGGAGTTCTACTCAAAAAGGACCAAGGGAAGACCTAACTTGTGGGTTTTCTCCAAAAAAGGGTTTTTTGCCCGGAAGAAATTTTGCCTGGGGAGGGGGGCTGCTTGCCCCAAGGGCCCCCGGAGGAATGGGGTCTTCCATGGAGGGGCCGTCATTTGTTTGTGTGTACACCGACCACAAGAATCTCCCAAATTCCCCCCAGTCGCTCAGCCTGAAGCCCCCACAAGCCCCGGGGGTCCCTCTTTTTTCCCTTTGGTTTTACTTCCGGTTCATTCCGCCCTGGAGAAGAAAATTAAGGGCCCATGTTCTTTTGGCTCGCGTCTTTTTGGGGGGGAACCTGGGCCCCCATTTCATTATACCCCGGAGGTTTTATCCACGCGGCTTTCCCTAGCCCCCAAAAATTCCTCCTGGCCCAAAACGTATGTACGCCCGGCCTTCGGGAAGAGCCTTAAAATGGGGCCATTGCTCCTTGGTGGGAGGGCATCCAGGTGTCCCAAAGGGCATCTCAGATGATTCGCGTTTTTATGGTGGCCAGACCCGCTAAAGGACACTTTTAGAAATTTTGGGGGCCCTGACCACTTGTGCCCACAAACGACCCAGCCACAGTCGGTTGGTTTGCTGCAACCCCTTGCCCTCCCAGTTCCCGTGGAAAAATGGGCGATGGATTTTCACCGACCCCCCCTCTTTGGCAATTCTTGTTTTTTTGGGTGGCACGGCCCATTTTTGAAAAATGTCCCCCTTTGTCCCCTTGCCCGGAAACCATCTGTCCTCGTCTCGCCAACCTCTTTTTGAGAAATTTTTCCGTCTGCTTTGGTTTGCCACAACCATCGTCTCGGACCGGGGGGTTTTTTTGTGTCCAGGTTCTGGCGGCCTCTGCTACCAGTTCAAGTGAAGTTGGACTTCGCCCCGATATCATCCTCGTCGAACGGTTGGTAGAAAGAGTTTCCAGGTCCTTTGGAGTTTTTTTACGCCCCTTTGTCTGAGCCGTCAGGGGTGATTGGGCCACCCCGCCCTGGGGGAGTTTTCATAAAAACCCTTGGTCGGATCGGTGGGCCCCCCTTCTATGTGGGCTACGGACAGGTCCCCCCCACCCCTCCCCCCGGCCTCATCCCCAGAGGTTTCCCCCTGTGGGGTCCTTGTTCGGGTTGAAACTATTGGGAAAAAGACTCGGCAGTTACAGCGTTTTCAGCGGGCCCATGAAGGCCCGGCGGAAGAGGGGAGACCAGCCCACCTTTGTCCGGGTGACAAGGGGTGGTTTTTGCCAAATAATCTGGTTTAAGTTCCCGCTACAAGCTGGGCCCTCGGTTCCCGGGGCCATTCGAGGTCTTGGAGCGTATTAACCCTGTGGCCTATAGGCTCCGGTCCCTCCCACCCTGCGAAACCGAATCCTTCCCTGTCTCTTGTGAAAACCATTGGTGCTGAACCGCTTTCAAGTAAAATCGCTCCCCTTTACTACAGCCAAAACCCCCAACGTGTTCGTGTGAAGGCCCCCTTAGGTATTAGGGGGAGAGACATTTTTTTACGATAGAAAGGGGTTCCGGCCCCGGGGGAGAGATCTTGGGAGCCGGAGGAGAAAATTTTGGACCGTGACTGGTGCTGAAATTTTTCCCGATCTAGAAAGGGTGGGGGGCCCAAAGGGGGGGGTCTGTAACAATGAGCCCCCAGCCCTTGGTCCTGGCTGGGGCGTCTTGTATCCTACACTTTCCCCTAGTGCGGGCGGTGGCGCCGTGGGTCCCCCATTCCCCCCGCGCTCGCTTCCCCGCGGTCTTTTTCCCTCGGCGCGATCCCTTTTCCCCGGGCGGGCGCGCCGGCTCTCTGAAATTTAAAGGTCCAGTGTGCTGGTAATTGGTTGACTGCCAGGCACTGACCCTATATATTGGTAACGCCTCCAGCACATCCCCGCTGGATCTTTAGTGCTAGTAGCCTTCAGAGAAAGCCTCTATCTGAGTCTTGTCCTGATTTCCGTGTACCGAACCTTCTTGCCTACGTCCTACGATCACGAACCTTTGCCGCCTGCCCTGACCTTACCGCCGGTCCCCCAATACGAGCCTGTCTTAACAATTCTGTACCACGCTATACTTCGGCTGCCTCCGCAAGCAAGTCACGTCAGGGGTAGCGACCTGGTAGCAATCCGCTGCAGCAAGTCCATCCTGCTTTGCGGCGGGCTCTGGTGAAAACCGGACCTACTTAGACTCCGCTCCCTGGCGTGGCTTACACCACCGCTGGCGGGGGTCCAGTGGATCGACTACCATACCCGTTACAGATCCCTTATATTAATGGTATTATCCAAAGAAAAATAACCGAATGGGTACACAGTGCCTAATCCATTTGCAAAGCCCTCAATAATACAGTGTATGAATGATGTGAGCAATTGGGGGAGGCGACCGCGCCAAACCTCATTAGGCGCCCATCACCAACCCAGTCCCCCCATGGCTCAGTCATATCGGGTCAGCAAGTGTAACTAAAAGCAATCATAAATGCAACATGAGGTAGTATAACAGAGAGAGGCAAATAACACCTTTGAAAGAAGAGGGTCAGGGATATAGGGAAATAATCATTGTTAGACCTGACTGACGGGCCTACAGTCCATAGACTCAGCGGTGCGGAAGCCTCTTAGATGGGGAAGGCTCAGGGCTACACGGACCACAACGAGTTCTTTCAGGTTTTGGCTGCTCAGTGACAGCAGATCGAACCTGCTGACTCCCGGTTTGACCCCGAGGTGTTATAAGGTTCGACTGCTTTGCTGCTTCCCAATCCGGAAGGGTAATTTCAGGAAGATCAAGAGCTGCAAGAAAGGCTGGGAGTTCTGAGAGTGAGCGGAGTATCAGAGATTTATCCCTATGGCGTACTTGAACGGAGAAAGGGAAGCCCCAACGATAGGGGATGCCCCGCTCCTGCAAGACCGACAACAGCGGTTTGACAGAGGCTCGAAGATGGAGGTTCTCCTGGAAAGGTCCGGGAACAGGTCGAGCTGCATACCATTAAAGACAATGTTCTACAAGAGACGGGCTTTGCACATTATTTCCTCTTTAAGTGTATATCTGTGTACTCTGCAGATTATGTCCCTAGGTCCAGCAGGATCCTGACTTTGCGGGCGGAGAGCCCTGTGAGCCTGGTCAAATTCTGTTCCAGTCTCCTTTGGTCTCCACAGAATTTAGTTGAAGGCTTTTGTTAATGTGGGAATCAGTTCACCTGTCTTGATAGATTCCGGTAGACCTCTAATCCTAATATTGTTTCTTCTGCTGCGGTTCTCTAGATCGTCCATATGATTCACCAACTGCGCAACCCGATTCTGTTGCTCTAACATGGATGTTTGCAAGGCAGCGATAGCAGACTTTGTAGATGTTCGGTCGTTCTCCACTTGTAAACCGCTCCCGGAGGGCCCGTGATGTTGGCCTGAACGGGTATCAAATCCTGAGCCATCTGCTGAATATCCCGTTTAGTGGGAATTAGGGAGCGGAGTGCTTTGAGCTCTGGGTGGGCCTCCATGAGTGCTTCTGCAGGAGGAGGTAGATCTGGGTCCTGCATCCCCGTGCAGGGGTCCTCAGGAGTAGGCACCCCAATTGAAGGTTGAGGGCCAAGGACCTGCTCAGAGGGGTTGGCATGCCAAGTGGGAGAGTTCGAGGCTGAGTGCCACGGCGAGCCATGGTAAGGCGGTAGATGGGACAGGACGACTTCCTCATGAGTGGACCCCGGTCTAGGAGCTGAAGTTAGAGGCCCCTGTACATCTGAGTAGTAGACCGCCAGTTGAGACCCAAGTCTATGAGATCCTGGGTCAGCTTGCAGGCCCTTCTGAGTGATGTGCGACATGGCGGGCAAGGGTCTGAGTAGGGTGTCCACTACCATGGTCTGTGGCTCCTTAGGCCGCACTACAGGGTCAGCAAAGGAGGGTGTAGTCCCTAAGAAACTTCACTGTTGCAGCGAGCTGGGGGGCTCCGCGAGAGGCAGAAGAGACAGGACCCCTGGACCGTTGATCATAAGAGTCCAAGCTGGGACTTACTGAAGGCAGGAGGGTAGAGTCCTCGGCTCCCTTGGGGCCCTCATGACATGGCGACACCCCTGCCACAACTGTGGCCGAGACCTGGGAGGCCAGCAACTGATCAGCCATAGCCGCAGGGCAGTGGGAAGGATTGTACTTTATAAAGCTCTGTGCAGTGCTGTTTACTCCTCGTCTCCTGCAGGGATCCGCTGCTGCTGCCATGACAATGGAGCTTGCCGCCCTTCTGTCTTGCTCCACCGCCCTCCTATCCTCCTCCGCCGCCCGCCGGAAGGTGACGGTGCCTGAAATCTTCCGCTGCAGCGGGGATACCGAGGCTGGCTCGGGAGTTGCTGGCAGGAGGCGTGGGCTTTGGTACTGTCGCATCGGCGATGTAGTAAGCTCCTCCGCTCGCCGTCCTGAAGCTGCGAGATGCTGGAGACTCTGACTGCGCTCCAGAGATAGCAGGTAAGATGGCACCTCTGGAGAGGAAGCGCGGGAGGAAGGCAAAGAGTCCTGTAAGCCCGCAAAGAAGTTTGAGATGGCCGGACCACTCGCTACAGGGGCTCTGGGTGTTCTGGCAGCCTTTTTCGCTCTCTTGCTGTCCATTTTTAATACAATTTCAGCTGGTGGACGGAGCTCCTTCTTCCTACATAGCGAGCCATGCCCCCCCCCCCTCCTAGTTCCTATTTTTTTATATATCAGTGGGCCCCTTTTTAATTAGGGCCCCTGACAGGAGTACTGCCCTATTGGCACCCCTGCCTCTTCCCCAATCTCTATATAGAAGTAGCTCCCATAGACTATGAGTCATCCCTGGTTACATTTCAGCGCCTATTAACCCCTTAACACCAAGGCTTTTTCACTCCTCGCCTTCCCAAAGCCATAACTTTTTTATTCATCCATCTATGCAGACATAAGAGGGCTTTTATTTTGTGGGATAAGTTGTACTTTCTAATGGTGTCATTCATCGTACCATAGCATATACTGGAAAACTGCAAAATAATTCTAAGTGGGGCAAAATGTAGAAAAAACTTACTTGCACCATGTTTGCGTTTTTTTTTTTAGAGTGCTCAATTTCCAGTAAAAATAATATATTATCTGTATTCTACAGGGTGATGCGCATCTGGCAATACCAAATATGTACGGTTTTCATTATGTTTTGGTACCAAAGAAAAATTCCAAACATTTTCTATATTTGCAATTTGCGCCTCGGCGCCATTTTCTGCAACCAATAAAATTTTTTTACTAACACCTATGGACTTGAGTGAGGGGTATTTTTTGCGGGCTGAACTGTATTTTTATTGCTACCAGTTTGGAATGTATGCAACTGTTGATTAAATTTATTCCAAGTTTTAGGGGATGTGAAATGAACCAAAAAAATTGCAATTTTGGCATTTGGAATTTTTTTTTCTTCTACAGTGTTCAGCGTATAGGAAAAATAATGTTATATTTTAATAGATTGGACTTTTTCAGATGCGGCGATACCAAGTATTTTTAACTTTTATTATTTAAGAAAATAAAAATGACAAAAAGTCAGTGAATTGAACTTTAAATATTTTTTACATTTTTTTACACTTTAAAACATTCTTTTTTTTTTTTTGTTACTATGAGTCCCCATAGGGCGCTTCACCACCTGGAGGCTCGATCATTTATACAGCCTAATGCATTGTAATTAGAGATGGGCGAATTTCACAAAAGTTCAATTCGGTGACTTCGCCGAATTCTCCGACAAAATTTGTTTCGGTCCGAATTGCTTCGGGCCCTTCTGAGTGACGTGCAAGGTGCTGTAGAATGTTGTGCCATGCTTAAATATGCAGAGGGAGCTTGGTTTGGTCTTCATACAATGTTGTGTTTTAGTATGACACGCACATGACTGCCACCGCTCTTAGAATCGCTTCACTATAAAATTCCCTGGGCACTTAAGAGGGCAAAACTTTACCAAAATACTCAAGCGGGAATGTAGCTGATAAAGTCATGGCAGCGAAAGCTGGAAAAAAACAAGTGAGAGCTCAGTTGGCAACATCAGTGACAGAGTGTGGAGGGGACGGCAGCAGCCAAGCCATGAGGTCAGGGGAGTGGCACAATAACATTCTGGAGTTTGGGAAAAGAGGAGTAGGCCACAGAGTGGTACAATAACAGAGTGTGGAGATTACGGCAGCAGCCACAGCAGCAGCATGAGGTCAGACAGTGGCACAATGCCATTCTGGAGGTGGCAAAACAGGAGTTGGCCACAGAGAGGCACAATGACACAGTGTGTAGGTCACGGCAGCAGCCACAGCAGCAGCATGAGGTCAGAGAGTGGCACAATAACAGTCTGGAGGTGGCAAACACAGGAGTAGGCCACAGAGAGGCACAATGACACAGTGTAGAGGGCATGGCAGCAGCCACAGCGCAGCATGAGGAAAACAGTGGCACACTGACAGAGTGTGGAGGTCATGGCAGCAGCCACAGCAGCAGTATGAGGTCAGACAGTGGCACAATGACATTCTGGAGGTGGCAAAACAGTAGTAGGCCACAGAGTGGCACAATGACAGAGAGTGGAGGTGTGGCAGCAGCAGCATTTAGGTCAGACAGTGGCACAATGGAGAGTGTGTAGGTCACGGCAACAGCCACAGGGAGCATGAGGTCAGACAGTGGCACAATGACACAGTGTGTTGTTCACCCGGGAGCAGCCACAGCAGCTACATGAGGTCAGACAGTGGCACAATGACATTCTGGAGGGTGGCAAAAACGGAGTAGGCCACAGAGTGGCACAAGACACAGGGGTGGAGGGCACGGCAGCAGCCACGGCAGCAGCATGAGGTCAGGCAGTGGCACAATGACATTCTGGAGGTGGCAAAAACAGGAGTAGGCCACAGAGTGGGACAATGACAGAAAGTGGAGGTGACGGCAGCAGCAGCATGAGGTCAGACAGTGGCACAATAACAGAGTGTGTAGGTCACGGCAGCAGCCACGCAGCAGGGATGAGGTCAGACATGAGGCACGATGAAAGAGTGTTTTAGGTCACGGCAGCAGCCACAGCAGCAGCATGAGGTCAGACAGAGGCACGATGACAGAGTGTGTAGGTCACGGCAGCACTACAGTTGCAGAAAGAGGTCAGACAGTGGCACAATGACATTTGGAGGTGGCAAAAACAGGAGTAGGCCATGAGTGAAAAATAACACAGTGTGGAGGGCATGGAAGAGCCCGCAAAAAAAATGAGGTCAGACAGTGGCACAAGACATTCTGGGGTGGCAAAAAGGAGTGGCCCCAGAAAGGACAATAACACAGTGGGGGGCACGGAAGCAGCCACGCGAGCTGAGATCAGGCAGTGGGACAATAACATTCTGGAGGTGGCCCAAAAAAAGGATAGGCCCAGGTGGCACAATGACACAGTGTGGGGGACGGCAGCAGCCCAAACGCAGATGAGGTCAACAGTGGCCAAAGACAGGTGTGAGGTCACGGGGCAACCACAGCGCAGCTGAGGTTAGCAAAGAACTGCCACCCGCGAGTAGTGATTTACCGCCAAGCCAGCATGAGTGATACTACCGCCGCTGCCCCGTGAGCCCCGTGCGCTACTTTATTGGACCCGCGAAGGGGTTTTCTACCGTGGCCCCTTTGGGCCCCGCCTCCACTGCATGCTGGGCCGACAGGGCACAAAGACGAGTGGTAGGTCCGGCAGCAGCCACAGCAGCAGCATTGAGGTCAGACATTGGCACAATGACACAGTGTGTGGGTTTAAAGGCTGCACCCACAGCAAAGCATGAGGTCAGATAGTGGCACAATGACATTCTGGAGGTGGGCAAAAAAAAAGGGTAGCCACAGAGTTGGCACAATGACACAGTGTGGAGGGCACGGCAGCAGCCACAGCAGCAGCATGAGGTCAGGCAGTGGCATAATGACATTCTGGAGGTGGCAAAAACAGGAGTAGGCCACAGAGTGGCACAATGACAGAAAGTGGAGGTGACGGCAGCAGCAGCATGAGGTCAGACAGTGGCACAATAACAGAGTGTGTAGGTCACGGCAGCAGCCACAGCAGCAGCATGAGGTCAGACAGAGGCACTATGACAGAGTGTGTAGGTCACGGCAGCACTCACAGCAGCAGCATGAGGTCAGACAGTGGCACAATGACATTCTGGAGGTGGCAAAACAGTAGTAGGCCACAGAGTGGCACAATGACAGAAAGTGGAGGTGACGGCGGCAGCAGCGTGAGGTCAGACAGTGGAAACAATAACAGGTGTGTAGGTCACAGCAGCAGCAACAGCAGCAGCTGAGGTCAGACAGTGGCACAATGAACAGTGTGTAGGTTACGGCAGCAGCCACAGCAGCAGCATGAGGTCAGACAGTGGCACAATGAATTGGAGGTGGCAAAAAACAGGAGTAGGCATAGAGTGACACAATAACACAGTTGTGGAGGGCATGGAAGCAGCCACAGCAACAACATGAGGTCAGACAGTGGCACAATGACATTCTGGAGGTGGCAAGAACAGGAGTAGGCCACAGAGTGGCACAATAACACAGTGTGGAGGGCACGGAAGCAGCCACAGCAGCAGCATGAGATCAGACATTGGCACAATGACACAGTGTGTCGGTTACTGCTGCACCCACTGCAGCTACATGAGGTCAGACAGTGGCACAATGACATTCTGGAGGTGGCAAAAACAGGAGTAGGCCACAGAGTGGCACAATGACACAGTGTGGAGGGCACGGCAGCAGCCACGGCAGCAGCATGAGGTCAGGCAGTGGCACAATGACATTCTGGAGGTGGCAAAAACAGGAGTAGGCCACAGAGTGGCACAATGACAGAAAGTGGAGGTGACGGCAGCAGCAGCATGAGGTCAGACAGTGGCACAATAACAGAGTGTGTAGGTCACGGCAGCAGCCACAGCAGCAGCATGAGGTCAGACAGTGGCACAATGACACAGTGTGTAGGTCACGGCAGGAGCAACAGCAGCAGCATGAGGTCAGACAGTGGCACAATGACATTCTGGAGGTGGCAAAACAGTAGTGTGCCACTCTGTGGCCTAATGACAGAGAGTGGAGATGACGGCAGCAGCAGCATGAGATCAGACAGTGACACAATGACATTCTGGAGGTGGCAAATACAGTAGTAGGCCACAGAGTGGCACAATTACACAGTGTGGAGGGCACGACAGGAGCCACAGCAGCAGCATGAGGTCAGAGAGTGGCACAATAATATTTTGGAGGTGGCAAAAACAGGAGTAGGCCACAGAGTGGCACAATGACAGAGAGTGGAGGTGACGGCAGCAGCAGCATGAGGTCAGACAGTAGAAAATGACATTTTTGGAGGTGGCAAAAACGGAGTAGGCCACAGAGTGGCACAATTACACAGTGTGTAGGTCACGGCAGCAGCCACAGCAGCAGCATGAGGTCAGACAGTGGACAATGACATTCTGGAGGTGGCAAAAACAGGAGTAGGCCACAGAGTGGCACAATGACACAGTGTGGAGGGCACGGCAGCAGCCCCAGCAGCAGCATTAGGACAGACAGGGGCACAATGCCACAGTGTGTTGGTCACGGCAGGAGCTACAGCAGCAGCATGAGGTCAGACAGTGGCACAATGACATTCTGGAGGTGGCAAAAACAGTAGTAGGCCACAGAGTGGCACAATGACAGATACTGGAGGTGACGGCAGCAGCAGCATGAGATCAGAGAGTGGCACAATGACACAGTGTGGTGGGCACAGCAGCAGCCACAGCAGCAGTAGCATGAGGTCATAGAGTGGCACAATGTGGAGATGGGTGGCAATACCAGTCCCTGGTAAAGATGGTTGGTTGCAGATGGAGAAACTGGCAGCAGATGTGTGGCATCAGGCAGGTGGCGGCATCAGAATAGTGGCTGAGGCAGCTAGTTTGAACCAAGACTCATTTCTCACAGTTTGGGTGAGGCGTCATGGCTGATGTAGTCTGACGCCTAAGGCATTGGTGTGTGGAAATCCTGGCCGATCCACGCCTGATTCATCTTGACAAAGGTCAATCGTTCCACATTTCCCGTGGACAAGCGGTTCTCCTTGGGGTAACGATGGCCCCCACTGTACTGAACACCCGTTCTGATGCCACACTACTGGCCGGGCAGGACAGCGTCTCCACTGTAAACTCGGCAAGTTGCGGCCACACATCCAGTTTGGCTGCCCAGTAGTCCAGAGGATCTTCTAACTGGGGTGGCAGAGTGGATCTGGACCCAGAGATGATGGCAAAGAGAAACAGCTCCCTTGTGCAGAGGTGGTGGAGCCTTGACTAGCTGCAATGGCATGCGTGCCACCGGGCTCTGCTGCTGCTGTTGCTGCGGCGGTTTTTTGAGTAAGTAATGTCCCATTTTTGTATGTTTTTACCACCACATCTGAGCCACATTTATCCCAGGCCACCGGATGGTGACGCTGCATGTGTTGACGCAGGGCCGTGGTGCCAACGTTAGCTCTCTGGCCACGCTTCACTTTCTGCCCACAGATTCTACATATACCCATATTCGGCTCCTCCGGTGTCTTAGCAAAGAACTGCCACACCGCCGAGTAGCTGATTTTACCGCCAACGTCCTGCACTGAGTGACTACTACCGCCGCTGCCTCGCTGAGCCCCTGTGCCGCTACTTTCTTGGACCTGCGAAGCGGGTTTTCTACCCCGTGGCCGCTTGGCTCCTGACCTCACACTGCTGCTACCCTGCTGACTCACGGCCACACAACCCACTTGCTGGCTGCGCTGCTGCCTGACGCGCAAGCTGACGCCCTTTTCTCCTGACGATGATGAAGCCCTTGCTTCACCCGGCTCCCAAATGCGGTTGGCTACATCATCATTGATTTGTGTTTCATCGTCACTGCTGTCCTCATCACCGGTCTTGGTATGCAGAGGCTGACCCCTCACAACATGACCTCCCATGCCACTCTCCACATCTATACTTTGCCGCCTACTGCAAGAAGCAGGGGATATTGGCCCCATTTCTTCGCTGCCAAGTAGCTGCTGACTGTCCTCCTCATCCTCGCTGTATAGTGGCACTGAGCCCAGACCACATAGTAGATCTCTGGCTGAGGGAACTGGATGGGACAGAGGCAGGTTGAGGACAGGTGAGGGAGGCTGACCCGCTCCCGGGCCATGCCAACTAAGGGTTGTGTCTGACGTTCCCACCGACTCTTGGCTGGGGTTGTCAGATGTCATCTGGGAGGAAGTGGATGACCTAGTCAACCAATCAAGAACCATTGGGTTGCTGAACAACACACGGCCGCTACATGACAGCGGCAGTTGTGGGCCTCACCGAGTGACCCTGCTGCGACGTCCCCTTGCTGTGCTGCGACCTGGGCCTGCTCCAGGAATGTTTGTGCCACTGCCACTCGCAGGTGAAGAGCCTGCCACCTCTCTGTCTGACATACTGTTGTTCTAAAATGTACAGACACTGTTTGATGAAGATATCTATATATGATAAATACACACCCTGTATTTGACTCCAAATGAACCCACTAAGAAGCTTGGGTAACCCTTGGATATAAATTGCGCTCCACAAATGGGCATGAAAAATTTACTTGTATGTGCCGTTTAAAAACACTGTGTATTTTACTGAATATAAAAGCACAAAAAGGCTTAATTAACCTTCGGATATGAATTATGCTACAGGCAAACTTTCTTCTTTGGAGGTAAAAAAGAACGTTTCTTTTAGTGACCACAACAGAAGAACAACGCTTAATTAACCCCTGGATCTAAATTGCGCAAAAGAAATGAGCAACCAAAAATTACCAGCTTTGTAGAGTGTTAAAATGGCGTGTATTTTACGGTACACAACAACAGAAAAACTTGTAATTAACCTTTGGTTATGTATTATGCTACAGCCAAAATTTCTTTTTTGGCGGCGAAAAAGAACGTTTCTTTTAGGGACCACAACAACAGAACAACGCTTAATTAACCCCTGGATCTAAATTGCGCAAAAGAAATGAGCAACCAAAAATTACCAGATTTGTAGCGTGTTAAAATGGCGTGTATTTTACTGTACAGAACAACAGAAAATCTTTTAATTAACCTTTGGTTATGAATTGTGCTACAGACAAAATTTCTTTTTTTGGCGGTGAAAAAGAACGTTTCTCTTAGTGACCACAACAGCAGAACAACGCTTAATTAACCCCTGGATCTAAATTGCGCAAAGGAAATGAGCAACCAAAAATTACCAGCTTTGTAGCGTGTTAAAATGGCGTGTATTTTTTTTTTTTTTATAACTGTATTTTTATTAAAGATTTTCAGAATTATTTTTCACAAAACAAAAGTGGTCCATACAAGTGTTACATTATATATTGCCAAAGGTAGTCACTATATGGCGAGCTAGACAACAGGAATAATTGCTGTTCAAGAGCATGGAGCAAATATTCAGGTGAAGGTATACACAAAAATATACTCAGGTGTATAAGTATAATCATCACGCGAACATCTTACTTTTCTATCAGTAATGTAATGTTGGGAAGGTTATGAAAAAGCAGCAACCGATAGCTGCAAATAAACTGTACATAGAACATGTAGACAAACAAACCAACAACAAGACAGGACGGAGGGAAAATACGAAGGGAAAGAGGAGGGGGGGGGGGGGTGATAACCGGCACGCACATATGGATAAAAGCATAGTAACCTGTAGAGTATGAAGCTAAATTACAAAGCGGCATATGGAGACCTATCAGGACAGGTCAGGAGAAGTTCCCAACCTAGTTATAGAACCAATGTCTGAGGCGGAGGGGGAGGGGAAGGGAAAGCCTCTCTAGGCAGGCTATGGCAGCCTAAGACTGCAACTGAGTCCAGTAGGTGACCCATGGTCTCCAAGTCGCGTCATGAAGATCCATTTTGTTGTGTAAGCAAGAGGTAAGCTTCTCTATGCGCTGCACTTCGCAAATCCTCGTATGCAGATCGTGCAAGGAGGGGGGAAGGGTCTGCTTCCAGAAGGCCGAAATCGGGCATTTGGCGGCCGTAAGGATGTGTAGGAGCAGTTTGGCCTCCAATTTCGAAAAGCCTCTTGGAGGGATGTTTAGTAGGTATAGAGATGGATCAATCGGGACTCTACGGCCAAATGTCCCCGCCAGGACCCCGCCCACCCGTGTCCAGAACAGTTGAATAGTGGGGCAATCCCAGAATATGTGAGTCAGCGACCCCGGAGCAACTCCACACCTCCAACAATTTCTTGAGATCGCCGGGTTGAACCTGTGGAGCAACTCCGGTGTGTGATACCAATGCATTAGAAGTTTATACTGATTTTCCTTATAAGTTATACAGGCGGATGAAGTAGCTGCCCTATGCCAGATAACCTGCCAAACATGATAGGGAAGTTTACGACCCAGGAAGGCCTCCCACTTGTGCATATATGGGAATGTATGCTCAGAATCAGGGTTGGGGTCGTTCAGTATAGCATATATTTGTGTAATCAGGCCTCTGGACATGTGCCCCCACTTACACAGCCTCTCGAAGGGGGTGGGGATCGAGAGTGAAGTACCACCTGTAAGAGCCTGCATTAGGTGTTTAATTTGGAGATACGAAAATTGCGCCCTAGATGGGAGGTTGAATTTTTCGGAGAGTTCCGCGAATGGGATGAGTTCCCTGGTGCGGAAATGTGCGATGTCTGCAAACCGAAACAGACTATGCTGTTGCCAAGGTGCTACAAAGGCACCAGACACACTAGCGGGCAGGAGAGGGGTATACAAGAAGGAGGACATTGGAGATGCCTCAGAGGCCAGGGGGAATCTAGCCCGACAGTACCTCCAAATGGATCTAGTAAATTCTATTGGGCCAGGCAAGGACCCCAATCTTGGAATGTCCTTTGTATGCCAAAGAAACATATTAGGGTGGAACGGAGCCAACCATAATTTTTCAATTTCCATCCATTTAGAGAACGCTGCCAGGGTAGACCACGCGGGGATAATGCGCAAATGAGTTGCCCAGTAGTATTTCAGAATATTAGGGGCCGCCAGACCACCCCTGCTCCTACCCGCCATTAGCACATCTTTAGCGATCCTGTGTCGACCATGGGCCCATATAAATTTGAATATAGCTGATTGTAAGGATTTTAAAGCATTAAGGGGGGACCGGGACGGGCAGGGTCCCAAAAAGGTAGAGGAGTTTGGGCAGAATGGACATTTTAACCGTGTTAATGCGTCCGATCAAGGAGAGTGTCATAGTGTGCCATTTTGTCAAAAGGGAGCGGATTTCTTGGAATAGGGGAGGGAAGAATAGGGGGTTTTTGCCTTCCTCTGGATCAACACCTTAGCACAACAGGCTGAACTAGATGGACGACTTGTCTTTTTTTAGCCTTACAAATTATGAAACTATGAAACTATAGGGTATAGGGACTTATAGTTCTGCGTCAAATTAACTCCCAGATATTTTAAAGAAGAAGATTGCCATTTATATCGATATTGAGTCTGCAGACCAAACAGGACCTCGGGTGGGATGTTTAAGGGAAGGGCTTCTGTCTTTGTTGCATTAACTTTGAAACCCGAGACTGCACCGAAATCTGCCAAGAGAGTGTGCAAGCTAGAGAGCGAGGGGATGAGATTAGTGAGTGTCAATAAGACATCATCCGCAAAAAGGGATACTTTAAATTCCCTATCCTTAACAAAAATACCTGAGATGGAGGGGTGTGAACGGATGTGGGACGCAAGAGGTTCCATGCAGAGTATGAAAAGGAGGGGAGAGAGGGGACAACCCTGGCGAGTCCCGTTATATATATTAAAAGGCTGAGTGGTCACATGTGGCAATTTTATAGAAGCTGAAGAGGTAGAGTAAAGGCTCGCCACAGCTCCCAAAAAATTCCCGGTGATACCAAAGGATTTAAGAGTGTGAAATAGGAAGGGCCAGCTAAGGCGATCGAAGGCCTTTTCCGCATCAAGGCTAAGCATTAGGGCCTCGTTTTTTTTGAGATTCGCTATTAAAAAAAATCTATGC
>JAODAL010065710.1:0-18102 GCA_025379985.1 Phyllomedusa bahiana
AAAGGGGGGGGGGGGGGCCCCCCCCAGCAAAATTTTGTTTAAAGGGGTAAATTACACCCCTTTTTTCAAAAAAATGTTTTTTAAAGAACCTTCAGGAAAAGTGTTTGCAGTGCCTGAAGTCATCCAGTTTGAAAGAGTGAGTCTCAGGGTATTGTTCACACGGCTAATTGCAGGGCGCACAGTATGCCCCGCAATTACGCCGGGTGTTCGGGAGCTTGCGACGATCAGCGTGTACTCCCGCAGCACGGGGAGGAGGGGGCGGCAGCCTGCCGGACCCATAGACTGTCATTACTTGCGGCACGTAAGTGCTGTGAATAAATGACATGTCACTTATCTCCCCGCGCCGACAGTACGATCGTATTGTATACGTGGGGAGAGGAGACGTAATCCATAGTTCTCTATGAGAACTGTGGATTACCGTAATGATTGGGATGCTCTCAATACGTGGCGAAATGCGTCCCAAAAAAGGCCGTGTGAACATAGCCTTAGAGAAATCCTGGCCAAAATTTTGCCTCTTTATACGAATACAAATGAAAATCCGCACTGTAGATCAATTTCTGCACAGATTGCAGGTCGATTTTTTTCTGTAGCGTATGGATAAGATTTCTTAACACCTTACTGACATTTGATATACCGTACCTGTATGTCATAATGCGGGTAAGGGAGTCTGGAGTTAGCTTACATGCTGAACTACTCCATACGTGGCAAGAAACAGCTGATTATTGGGGGATGTTCTTAGGTGTTTCTTAGATGCGTGTTTGGCTTCATGTTTTGGAACCAAACATGCATCTAACAATGTGTAGTGTGATTTACATTGATTTCAATGTAAAATATGCATCAGCGTTCAAATGAGTGATCGCTGATTCGTGTTTATTTACGTCTTTCTGATGCGTCTTTAGGATCCGTTCAAAGAATTGAAGTGCCCATTCTTGATCCATTTCACACAGCAGACACCCTATTTAAAACTATAGGGTGTGTTTCTGCTGCAGCAAAAACCCATCTAAACATGCAGCACACTTTGGGTGTGTGTAGGGTGCGTTTTAAACAGCGCTTTTGAATACGTTTTTCAGCTCCAAAAAATGTGTTCAAAACGCCATATGAACATACCCTTACAGCTGGGATCAGAGATCGCTCCGATTCTGCTTTTTTAACCAAGGCATCTTACATGAATGAGGAACAGTGCTACAAACCGTCCCTTTGTCTCACTGGCCTTCTGCGAACTAGAACAAGAAGTGATCTAAAAGTTGCATGGATCCCAAAATGCTGCCAATAAAATCTAATGAAATATCAATAGTTGACACCTTTTTTCTCTTTTTTATCAATGCTGGTTATTTATATTCCGTCATTCCAGAGTTCTCCCACCCTAGTAATATCTCTATTTCAATATAAAATATGTCGTTAATTCAGACTACTGTCTTTGTTATCTCAGCATTTTATATTGTGTTATACGTCTTTACAACAAATACATAATATGTGAATAGAAATATAAAAACTTGCTTGACAAAGGAGACATGCCCTCCGGAACGTCGCTGGTGGGGAGCGATGAGGTCGGAATGAGTAAGGGTGCTTTCACACGGATCGGGTTTTTTTGGTGCCTTTTTGTGCAGAAATGTACAGAATTGAATCTGTTTCGACCAAAAAGAATTAAAAAAAACAAAAAACCTGTTTTAAGAAAACATTCTGGAAGGTTATGTCAAGAAGTAAGAGTGTACTTTTTTGATACCGGAAAAGGGCTTTCAACACCAATTTTGGGGATTGGCCGAAATGAGGAAAGGGTGGAGATACGGGGGGGGAAGGCACTGGGGTAAATAAGGGATTCCCCCCAGCCAGGGGAAGTTGGGACACCGTGTGCGTTGGGGAAGTGTACCCGTTGTCTGAGCATTGGGGAGTTTTAGAGAGGGGAAACCCTGGGATTGATTTTTTAAGAATTCCAAAATTGAATTCCTGGGGGAATGAAGTGGGAGGCTTAAAGAGGTCAGGATTGGAATGCCTGACAAGTGAAGAAGGGAAAATGAAAGTATCACAGTTTTTTTGGTGTTGTGGTATGTTGGTTGAAAGGGAAGAAATTTGGTTTCGGTGTTGAAAGGATTGGTTAATGTCCTTAGCCCAAAATTTGTTTTGGGAAAGTTTAAATCACCCTTACTTTGATTTTTTCCCATTTTGGGGGGGGGGGGGTTTTTGGTTTTTTGGCACCCCCCGATCATGAGTAGAGCTGTTTAAAACTGCATAAATGTGGTAAATAAAGTGTGCAAATTGTGCCTGAATTCTGGTGCAGCAACCTTCATACATCTGGGCCAGTGTTTTTCGTCACATATTTTGTAGAAGTATTTGTATGTTGCGTGTTAGAAGTACGCACTGGCCACCACATACATCTAAAACTCCTGGCACAGTATGCCCATCCATATGCCGGGGAAATGCCGTGTGAACTCACTCTCAGCCCGTGTTCACACGGCTTATTCAAGCCGTAATTGCGAGCCGGATTGCGCTCGCAATTCCGGCTTGAATAAGGGGCGGGGGTGCGGCCCGCCGGCCCCATAGACTTCCATTATCCACAGCACGTATTGCGCCTGGATAATGTGCAAGTGACTTTCTCCCCGCCCGGCGGATTCGTCGAGCGGAAAGGAGCGACGGAATCCACTGTTCTCTATAAGAACTGTGGATTACCGTAATTACTGCGACGGATTGGCGCCGTACTGCAGCACAAATCCGGCGCGCAGTATGGCGCCAATCCGCGCGGAAATAAGTCGTGTGAACGGACCCTTAGACCTAGTTCACACGGCTTATTTGGGCACGGTTTGGCGCCGTACTCCGTGCCGGATTTGCGCTTCAGTACGGCGCCAATCCGTCCCTGTCATTATGGTAATCCACTGCTCTCATAGAGAACAGTGGATTCCGTCGCTCCTCCCCGCTCGGCGAATCCGCCGCGGGGGGAGAAAGTGACATGCACATTATTTACGGCGCGGACGCGCCGTAAACAATGCATTGTCTATGGGGCCGGGAGCGGCGTCCCCGCCGCCGCGCTCCGGCCCCGCCCCCGTCCCGCCCCTTATTTACGGCGGATTTGTGAGCTCAATACGGGTCACAAATCCGTTGGGAATAAGCCGTGTGAACACGGCCTTAAAGAAATGGTAAATATCAAAGAAGGACTTCTGCTTCTTTGTGTTGTTGGAATCACTTTTTTAGTTGAAAAAAAATCAATAAACAAAAATGCAATGGCTTTTTTATTAACAAAATAATATAATCTTTAAAGAGAACCTGTCACATAGGTTATACCCCCCCCTTGCTGAGGACAGCACAAGCTAGTGACAGACATGCTGTTTCCAGCGTTGTGTCCCTTATTCTGTAAGGTGCTGCAGTTTTAGAGTATTTAATGCTCAAATCTGCAGTTTTCAGCTAGAAGAGAGTAATAAAAAGAGCCCGTTTTTTCATACCGCACCCACCTTAGGCTAGCCCCACCCGCCTCCCAATTGATTAACCCATTACTTTGAATAAGTAGAAACATGTAAATAACTGTCAGGTGGGTGGGGCTAACACCTGCTCGTTAATAAGGTTTGAGCCTTAAATGCTCTAAAACTACAGCATCTTACAAAATAAGGGACACAGCGCTGGAAACAGCAGGTCTGACACTAGCTTGTGCTGTCCTCACAAGGGGGGCATAACCTATGTGACAGGTTCCCTTTAAGCTACCCTAAAGGGATTGTCTATCTCCCTGAAAAAAAGTTAAAAATAACGCAAAATGGTTTTAACAAAAATGTACTCACCTTTTTATTCCACCAGCGATCCAGTGTTGAGGCTCCAGTGGTTACTCCTTTGTTCTTTACTTCTGATCGGTACGTGACTATTGAAGCCGATCCATTGACAAAACTGCTTAAGGTCTGAATGGTGATGTCAATTGAATGGCATATGACCGCTGAGGCCACTGATTGACTGTAGTGTTGGGGCGCCAGCGTCAAACCTTCAACGCTCGATTAGCATTGGATTAATAAGTGTGGAATTTTATTTATATATATATATATATATATATATATATAAATGATATTATATATAGTAAGCACTCGCTTAGCGCTTGGACGCCATTTTGGACCGTCCTGGGGGTTACTTTAAGGCTATGTTCACACGGCTTATTTCAGAACGTATTTACATCGGATTGCCGATCGTAAATACGTTCTGAAATCAGTTAAAAATCAGTTGCAAAAAGTGCCACTAAGTGTGGCACGTATTTGTAACTGATTTCCCGACGGATTCACCATCTCCATTCATTGTAGGTGGTGAATCCGTCTGTAAATAAGTTGACATGCACATTGTTTTTCCGTCCGGATTGCCGTCGTCAATCCGCGGCGGCAATCCGTCACGGAAATACGCGTCGTCGTGTGAACACGAGCCGTATTTTCTATTGAAATCAATAGAAAATGTGCTGTTAGCTTATTTCTGACTGATTTGCCGACGGATTGACGATCGTCAATCCGTCGGCAAATCCGCAGCGAAATAAGCCGTGTGAACGAGGCCTAACTCCGGGATCGCCGCTTCTGTAGGCGGAATGGCACACGGACACCGGCTTCTTTCTGGCGTCAGCCTGTTTTATTCAGGCACAGGAAAACAAAACAACACATGAAATAAATGAAACCCTAGGCCATCTGGCCACTAACTAACTGATGACCTAGACCCTGTCTATCGGTAGTCTGGACCTAACGTCCAGCATCAAACAACCAGTACTCTCCAGTACTGTCTCAGCTTCCCTCAAGCCTCCGGGGCCAGAACCTCTCTCCAGCTCTGTTGCTCCACTCTATTGTGGCAAACCACGCCCCCCGATCACCTAGAGAGACAGGCTTTTTATAGGCCTGGTAAATCCTGGAACCGAACCTGGCCTGGAACGTGGGGACGGCCTCCCACCCAACGCTGTGACCGTCCCGGGAAAGGCAACCCATCAAAAGCCGCATAGCAGCCATACTAGTTACACATGTCAGTAACCATAGGTTACTGACGCCAAATGGTTGCCTTCCCCCACCGAAACCAGGTTTTCGGTGGCACGTCGGTAGCAGATCTCCTGCTGTACGCCACCTAGTGGCAGAATCCTGCGACCGTCTGAGGTCGGTCGGCCACTATATATATATTATATATATATATAATATACACACACATATATATATATATATATATATATATAATATATATATATATATATATATATCCACACACAGCATTACAGTTTTTGGGTAGTTGGACAACCCCTTTAACACCATTTTTTTACCTTGCAAAAGAAGGATTATCACTGGGAAAATGCGTATAAATAAAATATAACTTATACTGTACATATCATTTTTCATGGACGTTACTTGGTTAGAGTTTATATCAGAGACGGGGTAAAAAGAAATGTCTCTATTCTGTCTCCTGTATGTGCTTTTTTGACAAATAGGGTATTGGCAATTTCCCTAAAAGGTTAGAATGATACAAAAATCTGTCTTTGCTGAATTCCTAATTCATTTTGTCCTTGTTACTTTTTTTTGTGTGCACCATATCTGACTTTTTAGGTCAAATACAGATAATTATAACAAAACCATGATGTTTCTCTGAAAAGTGAAGGTCATTGAACACAATCTGTTTTTATAAAACGCTCTCATTATATAATTCTGGAAACCTAGGTATTCAAATGGGTATTGTAGGCATTTACTTGATAGTGATTACTAATAATTTCCATTCATACTTTACCAGAGCAATGACATCAGTGACAAGAGATGTGTTTGGTAACCTGCCAGACAACAGGACGGTGGAGAAGTTTCTTCTTGAGTCAGACTTTGTCAAGGCAGAGATCATATCCTATGGCTGCATCATAACTCGTGTAGAAACAAAAGACAGACATGGAAATTTTACAGATATTGTTCTTGGGTTTGATCATTTGGAAGGTGAGATTCAAATATTTTCCTTTATTGGCCTGGTATGGTATATTATAAAAAGACCAAGTCTTAGTAACTATTTTGATCTATGAAATTAACCAAAAGTAATTTGAATAGTTCCTTTATGATTGTCAAGACACCTACTCTTAGCAACCTGGCTATTGCAACTATATATAGTTTCTATATGTATGTGTATATCTATCTATCTAACTATATTTATATATAGATAGATAGATAAACACATACATATAGAAACTATATATAGTTGCAATAGCCAGGTTGCTAAGAGTAGGTGTCTTGACAATCACAAAGGAACTATCCAAACTACTTTTGGTTAATTTCATAGATCAAAATAGTTACTAAGACTTGGTCTTACTAGAATCTCCATTTCATAGTAAATCTCCCTTTATGCATATGTAGTACAGTAAAACATAAATGGGTGGTCTGGCACCTCTACCTAACTTGTTCCCATAATGTTCAGTCTTCATATCTTGGTCCCTATGGGTCATACACCTGACATATATTTAGGAAATTATGTGGCTTATCTTACTCATCTTTATTTCTCCGTTACTACCCCCAAAAAACCTCATTACCTCACTTGTTTCAATACACAGACCTCAGGTATTTCTATATAAAAATACAACGTTTTGGCTTACATAGGCCTTTAGCTCATTTTGAAAATATCTATACCTCAGTTTCCCTCTTACTCATACCATTTCTAACCTAAGCATATTTCTCATCGAAAATAACATTCGTTAGCTACCTCTTTACACCAGACCATGTCAACAGAAACTAGGTACATCACTACTCCAAGAGTATTATAATACATCTTTAATATATCATAAGTTCTTAATGTTATAGGAAAGCTCTAGAAACAAACCATATGCTTCTCTTATAGTCGTGTTGGGTCCCCATTGCTCTTAAGGTGCCAATACACTTAACTACCCAGCTCGATTCCCGCAGGTTGGGCCAACATTTTAGTAAACTTTGTTGGAGGACTTTAGACAAGTAAGCAGCCTTTAGAAGAGAAAAAAATGAGTTAAAAATCTTTCCTAAAGCCATGTTCAAAAGCAGCAGCATTGTCACATACAAATGCTCATTATGTTGCAGAAATGCAGCACATTTCATATGCATAGGGAGGAATCCACATATAACAGATCTGCATATAACACATGGGGGAAAAGGGTTTATTTACTTGTAGAATCAGCCCTAAATCTAGACTGAATGTGTTCTAGAAATAAATACTTGATGCAACAGAGGCGCCGCTGGACCTATAACCTGGATAAAAAAAAGTTGTTACCTTGAATACAGTTGCGCCGGCTCAGACTGGACCACAGCGGAGCCAGCCAGTAAAACACCTGGTGGCCCCTGAGTGCTAATACTACTTTTCAGCTGCATGCTTGTCTTTGACAATTACTTCTATAGTCCTGGGGCTACAGGAGGTCGTATCCATAGGCCTCAGGTCTGTAGGAGGCCTAAGGGGGGCCCTATATATTTACCTAATTAATTGGGGACCTATAAACCTACCTTATGGGAGGATTATACATTTACCTAAATACTTGGAAACCTATATATATACCTACCAGAAAAGCCACAGTAATATATAGGGGAGACTGCTCAAATGCAAAAATATTGATGACCATCAACTCATACGCCTACTATCCGTGAGGTGGATGATTACTAGTATTACAATTGCACATAAAGAAGGCTTATATAGGGTGCTAGTCTACGATTACGTGTGGTAATCCCCCATGTTTGATATTGTATCATTATGTAAATTTGCCCTTTAATACAAGGGAGCAGAGGGTGTCAGTATTTTGTGTTGGGCACTTGAAAAATGTTGGGCAACCTGCTCAATCAATTTGTAAGGGTGTCAGCAACTGGGTGGAAATCAGCATGGTGCACCACACGTAACTATATGACTGGCACCTGTAATACTAGCACTCATCCTCCTCATGGATAGGTGTGTGAGCAGTTGTTCATCAGGAATCTGAATCTGTGCTACTTTTCCCATGTGTCTCTGGCATTGTGCATTACTGTGATTGTTTTTTTGTCCAGCCATGGAGCTATGAATATGGTCGTGTGTCTGTGTTTTAAAGTAAATAATGCCCTTTCTTTCTGCTGTCTAATTTGATATGCACCTACTTAGGCTAGGTTCACACGGCTTAAAATGGGCCATATTTCGGTCCGTAATTACGAGCCGAAGTGTGCCAATTACGGGCTGAAAACGGCCCATTCATTACGGTAATTCACAGTTCTCATAGAGAACTATGGATTACGTCTCCATAGTTCTTTCTAGCGGCGTATACGCGCCGCTAGCAGTGATTGTCTATGGGCCGGCGAAGTGCCGCCCCCCCCTCCCGCTCACGCTCCCGCCCCGACCACGGCCACACGGCGTAATTGCGGGGCGAAATTACGCCCCGCAGTTAAGCCGTGTGAACCTAGCCTTACTGTTTTGGAGTTTTACCTACTATATGGGGTCACAAAAGAAGATTACAGCTGTGTGAGGAGTCTAAGATGTTTGTGTGGTACATTCTGCAGAGATAAGTCATGGCCAGAAGAAATTGTCATGACAGTCCGGGACGGATGTAGAAGAAAGGGAGAAGAGAATGACTCCGATAAGAGAAGACATCACCTGTGAGTCACTGGATGTAACTGCACTGTAATCACTTATAGGCTAGGTTCACACGGTGTATTTGCAGGGCGTAATTACGCCCCGTAATTATGCCATGTGGCCGGGGGGTGGGAGCGGGGGCGGGTGCGGGGGGCTGGCACCTCGCCGGCCCATAGACTTGTATTACCAGCGGCGCATATACGCCGCTGGTAATTCACATGTCAATTATCTCCCCCCTCGGCGTATTCACCGAGCAGGGAGAGGAGACGTAATCCATAGTTCTCCATGAGAACTGTGGATTACCGTAATGACTGGGACGTTTTCAGCCCGTAATTTGCACACTCCGGCGCGTAATTATGGACTGAAATACGTCCAGTTTTAAGCCGTGTGATCATGGCCATACATTCTGCAGAGCACCTGTGCACAACTGGTATTTAGGGTGCTTTCACACAGTGCAGTTTTGGTGCAGTTTTAACTGCGCTCCAATTATGTGTCTTTATTACCAGCAAGCTTTTTTCACTTATCTAAACTGTTTCGAGTGAGTAATCAATTAGTAGGTTTGTAATCTACAGACTTCAAACACAATAATTGATTACTTACTCGAAACACCTTTCTGAACTATTTAGACAACTGAAAGAAGATTGCTGGTATGAATGGCAGTTTAATTGGAGCGCAGTTAAAACTGCACCAAAACTGCGCTGTTTAAAAACACCCTTACTATGTGGTGATCTCATGTGGTCATTGTCTGGTAGCATTATTTGGTCCTTATCTTATGGTATTATTGTAATTGATGGTCTTGATATAATGTGCTTTTTAGTAACTGTATGATGGTAGCATGTCTGATGAAAAGTTTGTTACATCTGTAAGTGTATTATTTGGTAACTGTATGACTATTACATTGATGAGTACTTTTGAAAAGGCAAATTTGTTAGCACTTATTTTCATTATAAAGTGTAGACAGTATCTATGTTGAAAACTTTTTTTTTTTTATTGGTAAATATACTTGCCACAGTTAACGATGTCCCATGGAAAATGCTGCATAAACTCAGCCCTACCGATCAAAATATAATGCAGAAGGCTCTGAATGTTTTAGGACCATAGCAATGCCCTGGGATAGAAAGAATACTAGCAGACATAGGGCCACATGTATGAAAACTGTCTAGGTGTAAAACTCACTTTCTTGCCCATAGCAACCAGAGTTCCCCTCTCATTTTTCCAGAGCACTAAATGAAATGAAAGGGGCGCTCTGATTGGTTGCTATGGGCAACAAAGTGAGTTTTAGTCCAAGACAGTTTTCATACATGTGGGCCATTGTATGTGCTCTAAAAGTTGGATGTATTCCCACATAACGCTTCTGGATTGTTTTCTCAAACTCCCTTATTTAACTATAGGTCTATTAACAAGATTCAACATGGTTTACCTTCATGAGCTGTAGGAAACAAGCCTAGGCTGACAACAGGGACGTAACTAGAGAAGCCTGGGCCCCATAGTAACTTTGGATGGGCCTTCCCCTCAGTCCCTCCCTGACCAAGAAAATTTACCGGTACATGTTAATAGTAGTCATGAAGTTACTAGATAATACAAGGAGCAAATACCTCACCATATACACTCACCGGCCACTTTATTAGGTACACCATGCTAGTAACGGGTTGGACCCCCTTTTGCCTTCAGAACTGCCTCAATTCTTCGTGGCATAGATTCAAAAAAGGTGTTGCAACGATGCTCAATTGGTACCAAAGGGGCCCAAAGAGTGCCAAGAAAATATTCCCCACACCATTTACACCACCACCCCCAGCCTGAAACGTTGATACAAGGCAGGATGGATCCATGCTGTCATGTTGTTGACGCCAAATTCTGACCCTACCATCCGAATGTCGCAGCAGAAATCGAGACTCATCAGACCAGGCAACGTTTTTCCAATCTTCTTCTGTCCAATTTCGATGAGCATGGGCAAATTGGAGCCTCAGTTTCCTGTTCTTAGCTGAAAGGAGTGGCACCCGGTGTGGGTCTTCTTGCTGCTGTAGCCATCTGCCTCAAAGTTCGCCGTTATGTTGCGTTCAGAGATTGTTCTTCTGCCTACCTTGGTTGTAACGGGTGGCTATTGAGTCCATGTTGCTTTCTATCAGCTCGAACCCTTTGCCCTTCTCCTTTGACCTCGGGCAATAAAACAAGGCATTTCCGCCCACAGGACTGCCGCTCCACTGGATGTTTTTTCTTTTTCGGACCATTCTCTGTAAACCCTAGAGATGGTTGCGCGTGAAAATCCCAGGAGATCAGCAGTTTCTGAAATACTCAGACCAGCCCCTTCTGGCACCATCAACCATGCCACGTTCAAAGGCACTCAAATCACCTTTCTTCCCCATACTGATGCTCGGTTTGAACTGCAGGAGATTGTCTTGACCATGTCTACATGCCTAAATGCACTGAGTTGCCGCCATGTGATTGGCTGATTAGAAATTAAGTATTAACGAGCAGTTGGACAGGTGTACCTAGTAAAGTGGCCGGTGAGTGTATATCACCATCATACTGCTACCAAACAAATTCACTATACCAAGACCAAAATTACCAATGATGCTACTACATAAGGACCCAATTATACTGCCGATTATACCACCACATAGAGACTGAATGATACCACTACACTATTACTAAGTAGAGTTCACTATGCAAAGACCAATACTACCGCTATATAGTGGTAAATACCAGTGTACACAGACACTCTGCAGACATATAAAGAATTACAGTGCAGTTATTTTCAGGGACTCACTGGTGATGTCTGCTCTGAGGAGTCTTTGCCTTTTCTTCTGCATCTGGTCCAGGCCTTCATGACGACTTTTACTGGCCACCACACGTCCCTGCAGAATTTGCACACAAATATCTAAGAATTCTCAGTTTTCTAGCACCTTCCTCACTGTCCCCCACCTCTATACAAACTTCTAATGGGTACGAGAGTGGATACCGACCAAAACTTAGATCCACAATCTCCTAGAGGTTTGGAGAGGAACAGAGGACTAGTCCCCCTGAAGATTGTACTAAATCAAAGGCAAGTACTCCTCAGAATCATATTGTGTGATCCGAACTCCTTTCCTTGCAACCCAGAAGATCAGCCACAGGCATGATGCATGATCTTCAGGGAATGCAAGGGATGGAGTTTATTACTGTCATGCTTTTTGAGGTGTTTCTATTTTTTTCTGCAGATTTCCCATTTTGCTGTAGTGTATTTATTGGACTACACTGGGCCAGCGTTGGATCCATTTATTTAATAAAATGATCAATGAAGGGATGTTGTTGGGGAGAGTTTATTTGTGTTTTGTGTTGTGTCAGTATGTTTCTTATACCATTTTATTCCAGTTTTAGTAATACAGGTGTTTGACAGACATAGCGCTGGGGCTTAATGTCAGCCTTGGGGTTGACAAAAAAACACCACTGGCTGACACCAAGCCCGAGTGCCAGTAACAGAGAGACATTTGTCAGACACTTATTTTACAAATAGTTTTAAAAAATACACAGAAATAACACAAAAACTTTATTTAAATAAACATTTTGTGATAACATCCCTCGTTGACTATTTTATTAAAAAAATTGAGCCAAAAACAGGCTCGAGTAGTCGAGAGGAAACCCTGTAAAAATACAAACACACTACTGTATTCAGCATTTGGTTGACAGCTCTTTAAATTTTCCTGGGCAGCGGGGATATAAATTTTCCCCAAGTAGGTATTTTTACCCTTTTTAAATCGTAGCCTCTTTTTACCAGGTAGCCCCAATTTTTACCCCCAAACCCATGGTATTAGAAAGGTAGCAAAACCCCCCCCCCCTCCACTCCAAAACACACTACTTTGTACCCAGGTAGATAGGCCCGGCCCTTTTTATTAGTAAAACCCGTAGGTAGGGTCAACAGTTAGTAGGGGGGGGGCCCAGGCAAACCCAAGGTACATACATAAAAAAGGTTCGGTAGGTTTTTAAAGGCCCTAGTAGGTGGTTTTTGGCGGGGCAAGGCCCCAAGGTAGGTAGGCACTGGAAGAATAGCCCTTTGGGTTTAGGCTTAAAAATTAATAATCTTTTTTTTATATAGCGAAACATTTTTCCGCAGCACTTTACAATTTGAGGGTTTTAAAAAGAATTAACTTTTAAAAGAACTTACAAATGAGACACGGGGTTTTATGGGCCCCTGCTCGCGAGAGTTAAATCTATTATGGTTTATGGGTGAGAAAAAGGGTTAAAGAAGTGCAAGGTTTACAATGGTCCACCCTGTTTTAAATGGAGGTGGTTTAAAAAAATTTTGGGTGCCCTGCCACCCTGACGTACATCTTATACAATAAGTGCTGTGAGTGCCCTAGTGTAGGAGTGAAAAATGTGTGTGATGCAGTTAGGGACCCTGGTGGGCCAGGCTGAGAAATGTTTTTCAGGGCCCTTTTAAAAAATATGAGAGTTGTAAATGTCCCTGATCCCCCCGCGGTAGATTTCCCTTGAACTGGTGCTCCCGTGTGAAATTTTGGGGAAAAGGGCATGGGGGGTTTCGAATGATTGAGGAATTAGTCCGATATCATCAGCAGAGGGAGAGCATGGGGGTAGGGTGGTAGACAGAGATGGGGGAGGGATGTGGGGAAGGCAAACTGTGGAGAGCTTTAGGGTGAGAGTGGTGAGTTTTGTTGTATTCTGTATGAATGGTAGCCAGTGCGGACGCACGGGGTAGAGGCATCAGTATAGCGGCTGGAAAAAGAAAAAGCCTGGCTGCTGCATTCAGGACAGATTGAAGAGGGGGAGTTTGCAGAGAGGGGACGATAAGCAGGGAATAGAGTATCAAGACGAGGTAAATAAGACAAAATGGGGTTTGAGCTGTTTCCCAGTGGGAAAAGTACGGATTTTGGAGTGTTCTTGAGGTGCAGATGAAGGAGGGGCAAGGGATTGGATTGAGGGTGAAGGAGGGATTAGAATCTAGTTTTCCCCCCAAAAGAGGGGCCCTGTGCCTGGGGTTTTATGGTGGTCCCACAGACTGAGAAGAAATGGCAGGGTGGGTTGTTTTAGAAGTGGGAAGACAAAAAGTTGGGTTTTTAGTGAGGTTTAGTTTCAGATGGGGGGGGAACATGTGAAAGAGACAGAGACAGACAGTCATGGTGTTTTGTGCAGGGCGGGAGTGATGTCAGGGAGGAGGTGTTTTTAAATTGGGTGTCATCACATAGAGTGGTACTGGAACCCAAAAATCTGTGAGGGTTTGCCCAAAAGGGGGATGGTAGAGGGAAAAAATGATAAGGACCAAAAAAACGGTTCCCCTGGGGGAACCCCGACAGCAAGAGGAAGGGAGAGGGGGTAGAACCTGAAAATTGAGACCTGAAGGCCCCGGGGTCAGAGAGGTGGGAAAGAAAACCCAAAGAGGGCGGTGTCCTGGAGGCCATTGTGTAAAACATGGTGGGGGAAAGGTGGTGATCCCAGTGTAAATGGGGCGGGAGACCCAGGGAAGCAGCAACAAGTATTTCCCCTTTTGTTTTTGGCAGTGAGGAGATCATTAGGACTTTAACTAGGCTTTTTCTGTGAAAGTTAGGGTGCGGAAACCTGATTGCAGAGGGGCAAGAAGAGAGTTAGTAGAGAGATAGCGGATTAAATGGGGGGTAGACCAAACGTTCCCAGGGGTTTTTAAAATTTAAGGGCGGTTGACATGGTGATAGTTACAGCGCGGATGAGTCCAGAGAGGGCTTTTTAAGTAAAGGGGTTATGATGGGTGTTTAAAAGAGGTGGAAAAATCCAGTAGAGGGGAGAAAGGTTTAAAAATTGCGGTAAAGGGGGAGATGATAGCTGGGGGATGGGCTGGGCAAGGTGGGATGGAATGGGGTCATAGAGAGGTGGGGAGGGGGACAGATGAGAGAAGCCTGGACACTTTTTTCTGTCGTTGGTCAAGGGGAAAAGCAACTAGAGGACGTGCGGAGGGAGGGTGGGGGGTTTTTTTGAGGATTGGTGAGATGTTTTGCCGTATCTGTCTTTTTGTCTTTTTAAGTGAGTGGGGCCCGGTCTTCAGCACAGAGGCAGTGACCGGGGGCCCCGAGCTTTTGGGTAGAGGGAGTGGAAAGTGTAAAACGGCGTTTTGGGGGTTTGTAGTGTGGGGGTGAAGGAGGTGAAATTTTTTTTGTTTGGCGCGTGAAGGGGGGTGTGGTAAGTCTGGCATGAATTTGTAGTGGAGAAAATCTGCAGGTAGCTTCGACTTTTCCCAGTCTTCAGCACACCTGGAAAATCGTGCAGAAAGCGATATGAGGGGATGTGCCCGGCTGTGGGCGTTGATTGGGGGTGCCGGTGTCTAAGTGGTGCCAAAATGTTCCAGGGGGTTGAGGAGTTTCATTGTATGCTTTCGCCAGGCAGAAAGGGGGTCGGAGGAGCTGGGGGCGTGAGGCTTTTTGGTGTCTATGAGTTCCTGAGTGTTATGGGGAATGTTTTGGAAAAGGGCGAGGGCAGGTGTGTCCAGAGAAGGTGAGAATTGGTGATAGTGAAGGGGATAAGATTTTGTTAACGAGAGCATTTGGGGAATTAGTGAGGTTGAAATTGATGGTTTACTGCAGGAAAAAACCCGATACAAAAGGCGTGTCCTCCTTTTGGGTGGGGGGAATTTGTAAATGCAAGAGGCCAAAGGAGTGTTAGTGAAAGAAACCGGAGGAGAAGGAAATGGGTTGTCAATGGGAATGTTGAAATACCAGTGAGGTGGGTATTTCAGTGGAGAGGAAGTGTGGGAGCCGGGGCAAAAATGATCCAGAAAAATGGCGGGGTGAGCCGGGGGGTCTGTACAAACGGCGATTTGAGGGAAAAAAGGGGCCCCAAAGAGTCTGGGGTGTGGACCCCAAAGGGGGGGAAAGTGGGGAGGGGGCGGGGAATGACTGGTAAGTGCGTGTGGGAAAGGGGTATGCCAACTCCCCCACTGGCCCGTTCTAGGGTTGGGGGGGATGGGGGAAGTGTGGCCCCCCATAGGTGGGGGGCAGCAAGGGGAAAGGGGGTTGATGTGGGCCATGTTTCAGGAGAGCGAGGAGATTCAGGGAGTTAAAGGAAAAGTCATAACAGCAGGAGTTTGACCAACAATCCATTCACAAAAAATTAAAAGTGGCAGGAAAAGCCTTTTCGCGTTGAAGCAGATTTGCAGGGTTTTATGGAGGGGGGGGAGGGGGGTGGCGGTAAAGGGGGGGTGGGGCCCGGGGTTCGGAGAGATGTCCCTCAGCAAGAAGAGGAGAAAAAAAAGTGGGCAGCTGGGTTTAGTGTTGTGTATGGCAGCGTTTGTGAACTTAGGGGGTGTGGTTTGGGGTAGTTTAAAAAAGGGAAAAAAGTGTGTGGGGTGTATACATAGGTGGGGGAGGGGAGAGGCGCTGATGTGAATAGCATTTTTAGTGGGCGACAATGGGTTGTAGGAAAGGGGGCGATGGTACAGGTAGTTTGCAAGAGTGGCTTTTTGGATAAGTGTATGTTTTAAGAAACCAGTAACTAAAATAAAAAAGGCGATCCTTCAAGCTCCCTTTAAACTATTTCTGTCTCATTTCTGTCCTATTTCTGATGATCATGTATTACTTTCAAATATTTACTTCCAAATATGCACGAGAGGCATATCCCCAGGCAGGTAGTCAGACAGATCCACAGGTACGTATGCAAGGCCCTGTTTAGATGGGTAAACAGTCAAGGAACCTGGTGGGGTGTAGGCCCATTTAGGTTTGGTGACCTCCCCACTAAAAAACTGGCTCACTACTAACCAGTCCCTGACCGCCCTCCTTTGCTCACATTTTCCCTGTCCTTGGTAAAACTACTAAATAATGGTCATAGATTTACCAAATAACACTGCTACACAAAACCAGAATCCCAAGGCCAATGTTAACCAATAATTCCACTTAGACCAAATACCTCCACACCATGACAACATACCACCACCATGCAGTGTCGGACTGGGGTGCATAGGACCCACCATAGGAGTTTATTTTAGGGGCCCACTTTGCCTTGCTGTCTCCGCGCACCTGTATGGTGTCCCGCCCTTTCTCGCTTCAACTTATACAGACCGATA
The DNA here is from genome assembly GCA_025379985.1 of Phyllomedusa bahiana. NCBI lineage: Eukaryota > Metazoa > Chordata > Amphibia > Anura > Hylidae > Phyllomedusa > Phyllomedusa bahiana. The sequence goes on from JAODAL010065710.1 coordinate 16,526, forward strand.
TGATGACATCATCACCCTAATCTATAATCAAGTTGCAGCGCTGGGGCTTCTGGGTCTCCCTCACCTAATTGCAGCAGGACACCGGTGGTAAACATAAAAGGTCGAAAGATCTATGCTCCCCTCCCCGTATGATACATCTTATATAACTAAAAATACATCAAAAGCTATAACACAAAGGGGAAACCCAGTATAAATCCCCAAATAATGTCGCCCCGTTACCAAAAAAACCGAAACCCATGGTAAAATTTTCCCAAATAATTTTCCATTAGAAAATAAAAGCAACATCATGACATATATCACCACCAATAGTGACTGGAAAAAGCCCCCAAAATAGTGGGGTGAAAAATATCATTACACTATGTTTTTTTTCACCCACACATGTGAGAATAATACCCCAACACCCCTGACGAAATATCACACCACATAGTGCTAAATAATACGCCACACCATGACACATATCATTTATAGGAAAAATTCGCCCAACCATTACTGATTAAACCATTACACTTTGCACACAATAATGATTTGTTCGGGTTTCATTTAGTTTTCTCAAAAGGTGTTTTTACTCCCTGAGTTTTTCATGTTCCCTTTTCTTCTTCATTGGTCCCATTCATATTGGCTTTTCTTGTCCCTTGCGATTTGGACCAAATAACTTGTCCTCATTTTTCCAGCACTTCTTTGCCTTTCCCAAATTGTACAAATTTGAGGGGTGGGAGAGCAGGTTCGGCTACAGCTTAGGGGGCCATTTCCCCCGAGGAGGAACAGGGGCTCCCCCTGGAGTTGTGCTACAGTAGGGCTTGTACCTTCAGAACCCAAATTCTGTGGCTGATGTATGATTTAGGGGATGCCGGGGTGGGAATCATTACTTCTGTTTTGTTGGTTTTGTTTTTTCTAAGATTTCCCCCCTTTGGATTGTGGATTTATTGATTTATTAAACCAGTATTTTGATCAATTTCTTTAATAAAATAGTCAATGAGGGCCGGCGTCGGGGAGAGTTTATTTAAATAAAGTGTGTCTGTGGTTTTTCCCTTTTTAAATTTTGTAATAGGGGTGTTTTACAGTTTCCCCCTTGACTAGCGGGGGCTTGGTGGCAGCCTTGGGTGACAAGAAAAAACGCTGGCTGACACCAAGTACAGCACTAGTAACAGTGAGACATCTGTTAGACACCTCTTTTCAGCATGGAAAAAATAGTGGTAAAAAATAACTGAAAGCGCCAAAAAACACTTTATTTAAACAAACACTCCCCAACAGCATGCCTCAGTGACCATTTTATTAAACAAATGGATCCAACATTTGTCCAACGCAATCCAGGTAGGTATGTAGATTGCTCCCAGGTAAGTAGGTAGATGGTCCAAGGTAGAAGGTACATTGCCCCTGGTAGTTAGGCAGGTCGGACCCCATTAGATTAAAAAAAAAAATACACTCACCTCTTCCTGTTCCCCGATATGGGTGGTGGGTTTCCTATGAAAATCCCGGCAGGTGGCACGATGATATGATGTCATTGCCTAAGGCCCTAGACGTACTATGTAAAATAGCGCAGCAGGCGCTAGTGGCGTTCTGCTCCGCTAAGGGACTGT
>JAODAL010065711.1:0-18101 GCA_025379985.1 Phyllomedusa bahiana
CTGACCCAAACAACCAAATATCGTCTTTAAAAACGGGACCAATTACAATACGTTATATTGATTTTTAAATTAGAAATTTATTTTTTTCCCAAACCAAAAACAAATTTGCAAAACAGGGGCATGGTGCCCCATCGCTGCCGGGGCTTTGTAAAAACCATTCATAATGGAAGCAAAAGGCATTGAGTTAACACAAATCGTAAAAGCTCACCAATATATTGTATTTGTTTTTGATCTCTGTCAGTCGACAAAATGACAGCACTGCTTTTATCCCCCTTCATGTTTTATCCCTTTTATATAAATTACAACTCTATTGTTTGCAAAACAAAATTTCCAAACAAATTAACCTATCCAATGTCGGGCAGCAATGACTTCGTGCCAAAAAAAAAAGGGGGGAAAACCATTCAAAAAAGTGGTCTCAAAAACCAATCCAAGTTTTGGGAAACAGGCTCAGTGTTTGAGCCTATCCCCGCCAAAATTTGGACCCTGGGGGTCTATTAGTGATTTGTAAATTTTTTGTAAAAAAAACCCAAAAAGTTTTGTGGTACAGGGGGAAAAATCTCCAGCCAATTTCTGTAAAAGAAACTGGATACGAATACCTGTTTGTAATAATGATTGTAATTGGCTTTTAAAATGTTCGGTCGAATCTTTCTATAATTTGACTATATGCCTCGTTCATATAATATTGCTTGTCCATAATTACTATATTTCCCCCCTTGTCAGCAGGCTTTTTTAAAATTTTTCAACTATTTCCAAATCCTCAAAGCTCTCCTTTCTTCATCAGTACTTCCGGTCAGCCATATTTGCTCCTTTTGGGACTCATTTATGGTGTACTAATGTTGTGGAGGGGAGAGAGATTGTTTAAGGACATTGGTAGAACTATAGAACACATCCACCTTTACCACTATCGTGTAAAAATGTAGCACAGACAACTTAGTTTTTCTTCCCCAGAGAGGCAGCTTTTTTTTTTTTTTTTTTTTTTTAAGTTTTTTGCCCGAGACAGCAATTTTACAAGTTTTTCAAGGGGTTATTCTAAAATGCTCAGGGAAATGAGCTAAACCTGAGCCCACCTATTTTGGATTAGCTTCCTCAATTCAAAAAGTGATTCACTGAGCCCAGCAATGTGAACTGGATTAGAGCAAACCAATATTATTGTAACAGCTGTTTTGGGTTTTGTCCCCACTCTTCTGTTTAGCTGGGGAAGACCCTTTGGGGGTAGTTTTTAAAAAGTAAAATTCCTTATAGGGGATGTTCACACATGTACTGCGGTGTGTCAGTAGTGCCGCTACTTTTGACTCGTATCCCATGGCGCGGGGGGCGGGAGCCCGCCAGCCCTAAACTGCATTACTCAAGCACTAAACGCCGCAATAATTGAATGTCATTTCTCCCACGTGTACAATATGAAGTAGTACGACGGGAGAGGAGGCGAATCCATAGTTTCTTGAGGCATGGATTACCATAATTATGTGGCACAATTCCCCATGTATTAAGCGAAATGCGCCCCAAAATAAGCCTTGGGAAGAAGCACCATCTAGGTGTGTGGAGACTCGTACACCATTCGTTGTTCCACTGAAATTTTTTATATCATGGGAAATGAGCTAGGACTCTGCAGTGCTATCTATTGGATGTAATATTCCTCAATTCACACGTTACGGCCCTTGAGCTACATCTAGAGCCTCTCGCTTGGCCAACCAGTATTCTCTGCACTGATGAGGGACAAACACCGCGAAACAGCTGTCTGCAGTGAATACTGGGGCTCAATCCCCTTTCAGTTTAAAGCCCCTGAGTCGGGTGTAATTGAGGAATGCTACATCTTATTTTCACGCAGAGTCCTAAATCCCTTTCCCATCAGCATTTTAGCATATATTTAAATTTAAGTAGAGCGACACATGGTGTAAGAGTCTCCACACCACTACATTGTAACTCATCCAAGTGAAGGATGCCTTTTGTGCCAAGGGAAATTATGGTAAAAATTTCCCTTAAAATCAAAAAACCATCTGCAATTTTTTTCACCTCTTAATGTAAACACCAGTTCATGGTGATTGGTTATTTCTTTTTTTTTTAAACCCCTAAACTTTTATTGGTCAGTATAAAGTGTACAGAGTACGAAAAATGTCATTGTAAGACCAAAAATTTTAATTTTACCCCAAAACACAACCCCAGCCCACCTCCCAACCCCATCCCAGATTCAGAGCAGAAAACTCCTTTTCCAATACATAAAATGCAATTTTAATAACATTCATTTTTGTCACAATAAAAATTTTGTACCGGTGTGGGACGGCCCTCCACCCACAAACTCCCATAACACAGTCCCAGAACCCTACACCGAGATCCCCAAAAAACCCTTTTCCTAACAATTTTCGGTGCAAAAGACCAGAAGTATCCACCCTTTTAAGCCTTTTTTTTATTATATTTAATTTTGGGCTCCTCTCTTATAATACACCCCCTCTCCAAGCAACAGCCAGTTCACTTTATTAACAAATTCCTGTGCGACGGGGGTTCTGACCAGCCTTTTTCGCTTTTAAATTACTTCCATAAAAAAGTCTAGATATTGCGATTTTCCACCTCTGAAACCTTTTAAGTCTCCTACATACCCCAAAATACAAACCAAGGGGATTCATCTCCACGGGGAAATTTGAAAAATACGCTGATCAATTGGACAATAAAAATCCAATATCGCTCAGTTTGGGCAATGCCAAACGTAACAGAGAGGCCGGTGCACTTTAGTCTAGGGCCATCATGGCAAAAGGCTAATGATGGCAAATGATCCCCATACGGATCTGCGTGATTTCTTTTGGATGTAATTTTCCCAATTCACACTTTACCAGAGGTATGGTTGGTATGACCAGTATCCCCCCCAAATTTTAAGGCCTATAGGGCCAATATCCCCTTTCCCACCTACTACGTAAATCTTTTGGGGTTTTCTAAAAAAAAAAGTTTCCCAATAAAAGTTTAATAAAGTGGATATCAGTCCCTTCTTTGTTTTGATTTTCTGCCCCCTATCTATCGGAGAAAATTGGGCATTATATTGAATTGTGTTGTTTTTCTGCATTTATAACGTCCCTAAGCTGTAAGTATTGTATAGCTGTGTTGCGGAAAGGGAAAATTCCATTGCAATTGCAAAAAACTTTTAAGCACCCCCGATCTGTAAAATTGAGAGAATATTGAATGCCCCTAGATTCCCTTGACTCAAATCCCTGAAGCACAAAAATTTTTAAAAACCAGGGGGTTTTCCCAAACCCCGGTATAGGAGGGGCCACCCCTGAACCCCAAAACCCCACCCGTAATTTCCCCCAAGTTACAAATATAAATTGGAAACTTTTTGGAGGCACAAAAAAAGTTTTTTGCCTCCATTTTTACCAAAAAAAATTGGGGGAGAATAAAAAAGTGCGAAAATTTTAAATTTAAATCCTTATCCCCCTCCCACCCCAATCTCTCTATATTGCAGTTGTGCGCCAAGAAGAAAACTGCTGGATTAGAATTCCCAACCCCCCCTCGTCCTTTCCAATTGCAAGTTTCTAGCTTTTTGGGGATGTGTCCTCCCCCCGAAAAGGGGCTCTGAAAAAGCATTGATTTTAAAAAAGAATCTCGGGGAGCCAGTTTGGGGAAGTTATGTAGGGGTACAACAACGGGGGCCCCAAATCTTTTTAACCCAGATTTATTTTCCCCGCTATCGATAAGGGTAATTTCCCAACCCCAAATTTTTTTTTTAAATTTAACTAGAAATATCCAGATTCAACCGCCAAATTTCCGTAAATTCACAGAAATATTTATCCCCAGGTATCGGAAGAATGGGCACAGAAGGGGTATATCCCCGGGGGAGAGTAAATTGACCCATGGCATCCACGGGCATAAGACAACTTCCCCCAATTTAATTTGTCAACCCAATGGGCACCATAGTTTTAATGCTTTAATTGCCTCGGGGCAATGAGCCCCCATATTACCAAAAAAAGGAGGAAAACATCCAGCGTAAAAGGAATTTTTCCTCCCCTCCCCCCCAAGCCTTCAAATGGCGTTTGCTCTAATCTGAGCTGCAAACAGCTCAATTGCCAGGGCAAATGCAAGGGAAAAAAGGGCATCCCTGTCTTTTCCCCTTGCAAATCAAACTCTCTGATTTGAAATTTTATTAACTGCCCCTTTAGCCTTGGATCAGAAAAAAAACAGCTTAACCCATGAAATAAATTTTGGCCAAACCCAATTTTATTAAAACCGCCCTAAAAATTTCCCCACTTCACACTAACAAAGGCCTTACAGCTTTAAAAGAACGATTGACCTAGCCCCACGTTCTAAACGGGAAGCTGCGGTTTCAGGCCATCTCCGAAATTATTGGACGTTCCCCTGGGGTTTTAAAAAACCCGCCTGATCAGGATGCACGAGATTGATACCACCGAGTTAGTCTGTTCGCAAACGCCTTAGATATTTTGGTATCCACTGGGATTAGAGAAAATGGGCCCTTTATGACTCCCGGAGCAATGGATCTTTTCAGGTTTTAATAACATTTTATTACCCCCTTTTGGAAACAGGCAACCTCCCGTGTCTCTGCATCCGAAAAACCTCAACAAATGGTAACAAACCTCCCCAAACGGGATATACCCTTGGGCAATCACCAACCCGGGGACTTATTATTTCCCAAAAGTTTAACTGCCACCTGCGTTTCCTTAGACGTAAAGCGCATCCAATGCCTCTGTTTTCTGCACTTAACTGGAAGATCTATATCCATAAATTTTGGATCTGAGAAGGGAAAAACCTCAATTCTTGATTTTAAAAATTTTATAAAAATCCCCCAATATTCCCAAAAATCCAAGGGTTCTGTCATTAAGGCCTGACGTGTCGCAGGCTGGAAAAATGGAGCCCCTCGGGGAATTTAATGAAGTGGCAAAGTAACGGCCCGCCTGCCCCCCTTCCCCAAAAATAATTTTTGCTTTTTAAAAAAACGTTTATTTCAGAATTTAATAAAAATGTTTCAGTGTATCCTGCCCCTTTTTAGCAGTTCCCCCGGTTTGTAAAGTGCGAACAAAACGAATCGATTTGCGCATTGACTTGCTCCGGATAGTTTTTCAGCTCCCCCCCTTTTAATCTTCAAGGGCAATTTCCCCCGGGCAGCCCCCCTCTAATACGCCCCTTTATAGTGTCCCACACTGTACGATCGGAGCTGAGTCCATATTCATCTGAAAGAATTCCTCCCAAACTGACGCCAATTTTAAAGTATCCATTAGGGCAGCCAAGAGCTTAAATCTCCACCCCCTCATTTTCCCTTGGGTAAAACAGGGAAATTTTTAAACTGTACGCTTGGCGGAAAATCAGAAATGGAGGTTAAGATACCAGTTTTTGTTTAACCCTTTAACAGCCGGTGATTACCCAAACCATATCTATTCTAGACAATGTGTTATACGTACTAGAATAACAGAATGGAAACCATTAGGGGGTTTAGCACGCCCGATGTCTACAAGTTCCAACTGTCCAATCATGTGTCCAAAAAGGATCAATGCTGAGGGTAGTAGTACATTTTTTGCTATAATTTATCCCAATGTGGGTCCACCACAATTAAAATTCCCCCCTAATAAAACTGGGGCATCAGGAAAAACCATCCACAAGTTAAGCATGCTTTTTAAAATACTGCAATTAAGGGTGGAGGCATATAAATGTTTACCAAAAAAAATGTGCAAGTATAATTTTACAGCATACACATATATAACTCCCTCCCCATCTCCTCAATAGCCAGACATTAAAAGGAAAGATTTAAAGGGGGGATAATCGACGCCACTTAATAAATTTCTGTTAAAAAAGACTCGCCCCAAACCCACCCCTGCCCCTTTTAAGCCATTTTACTGATCGACACTAAATTGTCTCTTGAATAAACAAATAGCTGCTGATATTTGGGGGAAAAAATTAAACATCGGGATATCTTTTGTTTGGGTCACCAGCCCCTGACATTCCAGGAGGGTTTTTTTTTTTTTTATTTTTTTTTTTTTTTTTTTTTTTTTTTTTTTTAATTTTTAAAAAAAGCCTCCAACCTGCCTAAAAAGTAACAAAAATTTGGGATAGATTAAACCCTCCCCCCCCCCAGAGAAAACTTAAACCCAAAATTGTAAAATAAATTTTTTCAAAATACAAGAAATTAAAAAGTGCAAAATTGTAAACAGCCCAAAAAAATGGGCTCAAATCCCCAACGACCGAAATGAAGGCAAAAGTTAACGCTAGAAACAAGACTACAGTTTTCTCCAAAACCCCCTGCTCCTAAAAATGTATTTTAATATGAAACAAGAACCGGGTTGGGCAGGACGAAAAAATAAAGCAAGGGAAATCAGGAGGGGAAGTGAAGAAAATTGTACAGTGGTGATCCTTTTCTCTCCCGGGAAACCTTGGAAGCTGCGCTTGATGGAGGGTTTATTTGGGCAATCCATGCATAGCGCTCTTGGAGTTTCAAAGAAATGGGTTTTTGAGTTTAACGCCACCACCGGAGTCGGCGGGAATAGCATGGGGTATTGCACCCGGGGCCCCCTCTTGACATCCTGGAATGCGCTCTTCTTTTTTGAACCCCTATAAAGGGAAAACCGGATAGAAGGGGAACCGACACCTCCACCATGACTCCGCTGAAGGCGCGCTTTTTCGCAGTATAGTGTTCTATCTTTAAAGTGCAGCAGCTTAACCCCACTAATCTAGGCGGGGTCCTGGGGGTAATGGGCGCATGGGACCCCTGTGCCCCTCTCAAATGCAAACAGAGAAGTAAAGGGTCCCCTTTTCCCAAAAAAATTTTTTGACCAGGTCCAAAAACTCGATGGGCCCTCCCCCGATGCCAATTGTTTCTGCAGGAGCGATTCTCCAATCATCCTCTTTGGGGAGTAGTGCCTTGATCACCTGAAATCGACTCCCATCCCGCTGCATAGGTTGAATTGATCCTCCCAAAACACTGATTCTGGTTCAGCATTTGACCGTCAGCATATCCTGCTATCATGCCGCATGATGTTTTATATCCTCTTTAAGACCAAACGTGTAGTCAGGGTGGATAAAGCAATGGCATTTTGGTGAACACTTAACACATCCCCGCGAGGCTCCTCTGTACTTGCTGTGCTTGTAAACTAGGAAAATGACCCTTTTTTTTGTTTTAGGTCTGGCTCCTGTAAAGCATGCGCTGGCACTTATCCTTTTCCCGTGCTCTTTTTCTGTCTGTCCAGCCCCCTGCTTGTATATTTCCAGCTCCCGCTGTTGCTTACTGGGAACCTTGGGCCCGAGGAAGATGTGGAAGGGTTTGGGCATATTGGGCAAAATTTTGCCAGTGTCCCCTGCGGTAAACCCCCTGCTTGCTTCCCTGGTTCTTTCAAGGGCCCCGCTTTTTCCCTGGGCTTCTTGTTAGCTCCACTCTCCACCTTTGTGGCCCATGTTGCGGCGAGTCATCGCACCACAGGTCTGGAAAGTGACCAAATACTCCATGAGTATGAAAACACTTGTTGTTGTCCACGGAGTTTGTAATCCTATGCCGCTCCAACACAATTTTTCAGACAAGTGCTGGACTCCTCTTAGATCTGCCCCCTCAGCTTGCCAGTCAGGCTCCGCCCCCCGGTATTGGTTATTTCAATAATAAAAGCATTGCTTCCTTTGACTTCAGAGGGAAAATCTTGTGGCAAAAACTTTAAAAACAGAGGGAAAAAAAAAAAATTTTGACAACAAGTGTTAAGACATTTGTCATAATAAGGAACAAACACAGGGAGGTGGTACAAGGCCCAGAAGACTGTACCTGATTAAATACCTCCAATGTTCATTCGATTTGTCAAATTGTACTTTTAAAGGAAAAAACATCAAAAACTGTTTCATCATTGCTTCTTATTAACTCATCAGATAGTTTATTAAACTGCTTTTATGCTATACACCTTATTGAAGTATCAATTCTCTCACACGCTTTCCTTTGGGGAGATGCAGTGTTCTAGAAGCAAGAAATTCAAGGGCCTTTCCCCCTCCCCCCCGATGACACAGAGCATTTGGGAAAAGTGTCATATCACAAGCTTCATAGGTACATGCAAATTATAACTTTTTTCTTTGCGACCCCCATTAAACCAATCATGTAGTGATAGAATAGTCATGTGTTAAAAAGTTCTATTGGAATGTAATTTACTGTGATTAAAGCAGATTTCATCTCCCAGCCAAAGTGTATGGGTCATACTTCTCGAGCTCCGGCTGTCGGCAGCAATAATAACAATATAATTCGGAGGAGGCATTTAATAGAAAAGGAGGAGTGGAACAAAGATAATTTCCACACCTGATTTAATCATCTTGGTGCCGTGCTCTCAAACGCCCGAGGACTATCCCGAGGGGGGCTGACGCCTTACCATCGACTGCACGGTCCTGGAGTTTCCGAATCACTTGGGGCCTGATCAACCCCACAGAAACGGGTAAGTTCGCAGATTTTTATAAAGTCTGTGACTTATCTGTTTTTCGGACATTCTAGTGAAAGTCTTTTGGTGGTTGTCGCCCCCCTTAGGAGACCTGTGTAAGCGTTCAGGTGTGCCTCCAGGGTGTGCTCTGGTACATGTATGCATATTATATGCGTATACCTTTAAACGCTACCAAGTAATGCCTCTGCTTGTTGCTCTGTAAAGTATATGTGACTGGATAGTGTGTTTTCCTTTCGGTATCATATTTCAGTGTAGGCCAGGAGCTGGGCTCCTGATGAGAAAAAAAAAATGAGATATCAGGGATACAGTCCCTAAGAAGCGACCCGGTAGCGAAACCGAAGCCTGTCATAAGTTATATACAGTTATATACAGATACAGTTATATACAGATATAGTTATAGACAGATGATCTGAATTCCTGAACAGAACTGGTTAAAGACAATTGCCAAAGCCTGTTATAAACAGACGATCTGAAGAGAAATGGTAAAAAAAATAGCCATAAGCCTGTTATAGACAGAAGATTTAGGTTTCTGATAAGCCTGTTATACAGATGTTCCCCTTCGTCCTCAGGCAGCACACAATGGGTTAATATCCTCCTCAACCCAGCTAATGACAGAAGGAAAAGAAACGAGCATCAGGTTCAATTAATTCAAGCACTAATTGGTTCCACCTCACCCATATAAGCTCTCCTCAGACAGTGAACAGACCTGTTTTTTCCTTCTGTCCCAGCTAGACTTATTATTTTTATAATTATTTTACTATTCACTATTTCTAGGTTTTATTATTTTACTACAGTGGCTCCTGTGGTGGAGACCCAAGAGTTTCTTGGTGCATCTCCTCATTCCACCACTATTCTCCTGCCTGGAATCCCAGAGTTTCTGGGGCAGCCATGGCCTGGGGATGTCTCAGCCTGCGTTCCAGTGCAAACTCAGCAGAGCTTCTTCCCGCGCCGTTAGCCGGACATTTTAGGCTCTACACCAGGAGAGAGGCACGGTATCAAAGGGGTCGGCCTCTGATGGCATACAATGGTGTTTCTATTTGCACTGCCATGGTGCAAAGGTAGGAGATGAGTTCTCTCACACTTTCAGCTGCCTCTGGTAGCCTGCACTGATCTGTATTGTTAATGTACTCCTGGGTCAGGAGACTGCTGCTCTGTGTATTCTGTTTTATTGTGCACTGCCTGCTGCACACTCTCCATGGTATAAAGTTAGGACATGAGTTTTCATGCCATCGGATGCTTCTGGTAATTTTGTGGTTTATGCTGATTTTGCTCTTCTGGTTCAGAAGATTGGTTTCTGCAGATTTATTTTATTTTCTGAAGTCTTATAGCTGATAAGCAGCAGCAAAACATGAGAATAGAAGCTGGAAGTTATGGCGCAGGTTCTGTGCTAAATTCCCGGCTCCTGCCTGGTAACTGAGTATATTTAAATCTGCCTCATGGTGAGTGTGTTTTAAGCAGAAACTAATCAATTATTATTTGGTTGTGTTGCAACTGCAAAAATCTATCAGAGGTTTTAGAAAACAATCATGGGGGATTACTCCGTCTCAAACCGTTACAAAGATTACAGAATTGTGTTACCGGCTCTGTTTAAACCGCACAGGTGCTCTTATTGGAGGGGTCTCCATTTAGTAAACCTCTTGTTATATACGTTTTATAAAGTTCCAAATCTGTTGCAATCAGTGCTCTGCTCTGATATCTCAGCTTTTAGCTAAGAGAAGAGCAAGTTCATAGAGGGTCTTTTTCTGGAGACCTGTTCTGGCTGCATTATACCGACATCCGTTTAATGATTAATAAAGTGTAATGCTTAAGTTACCCTAAGGAGCAGGAACGCTTCAATCTTACTATCAGACTTTCCCATAGCCTAATACCAGAGCTCCTAGCAATGCAGAACCCTTTTAAATTTGTTTAAGGGATTGTGGCATAACTATATCGTTTGCCTCTAAGGGGCCCATAGGTTTATCGGCCCGTTCAGGCCCAAGTACTCTTGCCTTTTGTAGGAAATGGTAATGTTTTCCGCTATCTACCTTTATTGTGTAGTTCCCTGATATTGACAGTGGAACTGGGAGGCTCATGTCAGTGAAAGCATGTAAAAACAAACAACAACAAAAAAAAAACACAAAAACAACACCCTCATAGGCTCAGTTTTACTTCTTAGAATGCAGTCTGGGGAAATCCAGAGTAGAATCCGCAGTTTATTTTTTTCAAACACTCCACACAAATTGAGCTCTGGTTCTCTGAAAGCAATATCTGGCATATATCATATGGCTTAAAATAATAATAATAATTGTAAAAAAAAAATTTAAAAAAAAGTATACTAGCAAAAGACATTTACTTCAGATGCAGACTCGTTACTAAAGGACCAAATGAATGAGAATGCTGGATATTGCATGAGTCAGTTATTTTCCTTCTGCAGTAGCCTGTTGGGCTTCATTTGCCATTTTTTCCTCATTGCCAGAGCTCTGAATCTGAGTAACCTGATTTTCCAGTATGGCATAATAGTGGAATATCACTAATCTGGAGCCTGCCTCAGTTATTGAGGTGTATTTCCTGTAGAAATCATAAAGCCATATGAGAGCTATTGCACTGTCTGCTTCATCCAAAGATTTTATGGGCAATGGACGGTCACAGCTAAAGCTTCTTAAAACCCCTTTTTATAATCCCCCCACCCATTTCTCCCTACCAAGTTTAGGCCTCACAGATAGTTTCCATGACTGAAGAGGAAGAAAATAAAATTAAAAAGAGAGAAAAGCATAAAATAAATGAATAAAAATAAAAATCTTTAATTCCAAAGGGAAAAGGGCACTCTGGTCCAGAAGAAAATCCCCAATTAATAGTGGATTCTAAACTGTATCAATGAAAGTTACCAATCCTTATACTTATTTTTTCTATAACGTGCCTCAGTGTCCCTTCAGTTTTAAAAAGGCTCAGACAACAAACCAGGTGTCTTGAGGACTGGTTCAGCCTCAAGTATTCAAATTTCTGTTGAAGGGGAGTTTGGGGATCAGATAATTCCTCATGTACAAAGGTCTGGTCTGCCACTGTCTAATATATGTTCTTCAATTCACAGAGAAGTTCTCAATGGAGATTCAAGGCATTATGGAAGGAGCTGGAAAGCTCACTGCGCCCTCTATAGGTTTGTAACAAATCCTCAATTTACTTCTGATTCACTGAATCTTTGAGAAGCAAAAGGAATAATTGTCAAGCCAATATTGTCTCTACATAGTGTTTGGGGGTTTTGCCCTCATCAGTGTAGAGCAGAGCGATATTGGCTTGAACTGTGGGGAAGGCAATGAGTGGGTATTGAGAAGGGAACATCTCTCCTTATGGAGAGCACCAGTTAAGGTGTGTAGTGTTTTGATTGCCTTCCCCTTCTCATACCCACTCATTGCCTCCCACCAGTCAAGCCAATATCGCTCTGCTCTACACTGATGAGGGGCAAAACCCCGAAACGCGTATGTAGATGAGCAATATTGGCTTGACAATTATTCCTTTTTGCTTGTCAAAGATTCAGTGAATCAGAAGTAAATTGAGGATTGTTACAACCTATAGAAGGGCGCAGTGAGCTTTCCAGCTCCTTTCTCATAATGCCTTGTGAAATGCAGATGCTTAGTAGTGGGCTAAAAGGCAATCAAAACACTACACACCTTAACTGGTGCTCTCCATAAGGAGAGATGTTCCCCTTCTCATACCCACTCATTGCCTCCCACCAGTCAAGTCAATATCGCTCTGCTCTACACTGATGAGGGGCAAAACCCCGAAACGCCCCTCCCGGTATTCTTCCCTCAGCTCCCATGCCAGAATCTCCCATTATTTCCTGTATTATTATTATTATCATTTATTTTGCAGCGCCCTGGAATCAAGGGCGCTGTACATTTCCGGCGGGTCCATAAATAACATTGGTCAAACAATTACAAAGTGACAATAAGTGACTAACAACTGGTACAGAGGGAAAGAGGTCCCTGCCCACGAGGGCTTACAATCTACAGGGAAGGGGTGAAGAGACAGAAGGTGAGGGGCAGACATGTTTGTGGGGCGGAGCAGTGCAACCCAGTTAATGTTGGTTATAGGCAATCCTGAAGAGGTAGGTTTTCAGGTTACGTTTGAAGCCGGTGAGAGCGGGGGAGAGTCTGAGGTGTTGGGGCAGTGAGTTCCAAAGTGTGGGGGAAGCACGAGAGAAGTCTTGGAGACGGTTATGTGAGGAGGTGATAAGAGGAGAACAGAGGAGAAGGTCCTGTGAGGAGCGGAGGTATTTAGAGATTAAGGCAGAGATATATGAAGGGGAGAGGTTATGGAGAGCCTTGTAGGTCAAAGTTGCTAGCTTGAACTGGATTCGCTGGGCAATGGATAGCCAGTGAAGGGATCGGCAGAGGGGAGAGGCAGGGGAGTAGCGAGGAGAGAGGTGAATCAGATGGGCAGCAGAGTTAAGGATGGTTTGAAGGGACGCGGGGTGCTAGCTGGGAGGCCACAGAGGAGGATGTTGCAGTAGTCGAGGCGGGAGATGACGAGGGCATGGACAAGCATTATTTTTGATGCTTTCAGAGTTAATGAAATGAGCGGATTCGGGAAATATTTTTTAGGTGGAGGTGACAGGCAAAGGTGAGGGTTTGGATGTGCGGTTTGAAGGACAGATTGGAGTCAAAGATTATCCCAAGGCAGCGGACCTGTGGTGCTGGTGAGAGAGTGTAGCCATTAACAGTGATAGAGAGGATCGGGAGGAGAGATGGAGTGGGACGGTGGGAAGATAATGAATTCAGTTTTCTCCACGTTTAGTTTTAGGAGACGGGAGGAGAAGAAGGAGGAAATGGAGGACAGACAGTCGGGGATCCGGGAGAGAAGAGAGGCGACATCTGGGCCGGAGATGTAGAGTTGGGTGTCATCAGCATACAGGTGGTATTGAAAGCCGTGTGAAGCTATGAGCTGACCCAGACCAAGAGTGTAGATAGAAAAGAGTAGTGGGCCCAGGACTGACCCCTGGGGACACCAACAGAGAGAGGCCGGGTGGGAGGATGGGAGGGGAGCGAGAGTGAGAAACGCTGAACGTCCGATCAGTGAGGTAGGAGGATATCCAGGAAAGAGCCAAGTCCGTGATGCCGAGGGACTAGAGGATGTGAAGGAGAAGTGAATGGTCGACAGTGTCAAAGGCAGAGGAAAGGTCTAGGAGGAGAAGCACAGAGTAGTGGCGTGAGGCTTTGGCAGTTGCTAGGTCGTTGGTGACTTTGGTTAGGGCGGTTTCAGTAGAGTGGTGGGGCCCGGAAGCCCGTTTGGGAAAGGGGGTTCAAAAAAGGGGGTTGGGTGGATCAATTTTTTAGGAAGCCCAAAAACTTCTCTGTACCCGGGGAAAGGGCAAAACCAAACCCCCCCCCCACATTTTCCTGTGGCTATATTTGTAGTCCAAAGAAATCCAAAGAACCCGGGAAAATTTCCGGGTTTTTTGTTTGAACGGGGCCGGCCTTCTTGCAAACCTAACGTTCCTACCCCCCCACTCCCCCGGGGCCCCTTTCATTTTGTTCCTACTAATGTAAACATTGATATGCAACTGTTTTATGATAAAATCTTTCCACAAAACCTCCCAACACCCACAAAAAAACACCACCCCCCACCCTGCAATCACTCAAACCCTTTGCCCCACGGCTTCTGGGACACCCTCCTCCGAAACTGCTATTCACTTTCAATGCAAATGTAGAGGAAGCGGGGAGGGGGGAAAAGGGGTTCCCATTAGCAACAGGATGCCGGGGCCCCCACTCTGCAACCCAAAATTTAAAGGGGACCCCAAATATTTTTCCTATTGCTCACAGCACACAGGCTGTGCTCTAAGGAGAGATTAAACTGTGATTACTTTATCCATGCTGTTGGCCCCTATTTTAATAACGTATCCCATAACAATTGTTTCAGCGGGTGAAAAAAAACTATAATAACGTACTTGAATGGCCCAAAGGCGAAAAATTTCCCAAAATCGCTGCCCCATACTCCTTATTTTCCTTCTGGAAATCTTTGCTTCCCCCACCAATGGAAATGTGCACGGGCCCCTACTAAACCTTTTAATATTTGAGCACAACCCAAATTTTCTTCCATTTAGGGTGAAATACGGAAAGGGGGTACTTACGATGTTTTGGGCCCCAAATGTCGGGAAAAAACTACATGGCTCTCCCTTACTAAAAAACCACTAATTTTCTCCCAGGAAACTTAAACCCTTATTCAGGATTTATAACCCCCACCCGTTGCAAACTACCCCCCAAATTCCCTCCACCACCAAAAAACCAAAACCATTAAATGGATTTTCCCCCTACCTTTCGGAAAGCACCACCACCATCACCTATTTCACCCAATGGTTTTCCTTTTTTCTTGGGGGTTCATCCCTTCTCATCCATCAGGTCAGCCCACAATCCCCCAGGTCAACCAATCTACGTCCTTTTTACACCCAACAATTTCAAAAATCTATGCCCCAAATCCCAAGGACCCTAAAAAAAAAACCCCAAAGGGCATTTTAACCGGGCACCCGCCAGTTCCCAAAACATATTTTTCCCCCTTGGGAAAGACCCCTAAACCATGTTGCCAGAAATCAAGGCTGGGGTTTATTTTTTGGTCTATCATCAAATCAGCCCTACAAAAAGAACAGGGTTGAGGCCCTAAAGTGTTACTCATCTGGGGAAAAGTTCTGCCATCGTCTTTTTTCTTTGGGGGAAAAGGGTCGCTTTGGGTTTAATCCTCTTGAATTCTTTAATTCTATTTAGAGTTCCCACTGAATCCGTGGAGAATTTTTATCACCGGTGTCCTTTCCTTATTTTCCCGGACCATGGGATTTTTGGGCATGAAAAATTTTAAAACGGGACAAAAATCCTTTTTTCAACGGCGTTGGGGTTTTTTTAGGTTTTTCTTTTTTCCCATTTGGGACTTTGAAACTAATCGAGCAAAATATTTCAGAGTTAACCCGGGGGGGCCAAATTCTGTCCATTGCTAAAAACACAGAAAGATTCACCCAACGTTTAAAGAAAGGGTTTTCTAAAGTGACCCTATTTCAAAAGTCCCAAAAGGGCTCAATTTTTTAGCCAGGGGCACCATACTTTCAATCAATCAATGGGAAGTTTTCCTGGGTATCAAACCTAAAAGACTCCTTCGAGGGTAACGGTTCGCAACCTTTCCCGAGCGCACACCCTGGCGGACAACGGGCCCAACTCAGGAAAAAAAATTGTTTTTTTTGCAACCGAACCCGGCCATATCATGAGGCAGTGCCCCCCTAAAGGGTCTTGATGACAAAAGGGAAATTTTTTACCAATGGACAGAATACCCCAAAAAACCGTCAAGCATAAAAACAATTTCCCAAACCCCATTTTCAAGTTTTTTTGTTTCCAAAACCCCCAAGATTCCAAAACCCAAAAAACACAAAGGGAAACCCTCGCCTTTCAAAATAATCCATTCTTTGGGGCCTCAATTTTTCCAAATTTTTAAAACCCTAGTCAATACCAACAAGTATATCCCCCAAAGTTTCATCTTATCCCCTTTCCAACCCCCAAAGACACCTCCTAAACGCCTCAACCAAGGATTCCGGCAAACCCATGTTTTTCCGTTTTTCCAATGCTTTCAAGAAACACCAAAAGTTTAAATCAAATTTGAAACCCGTGGGTTTTTACCCTCAATCTTCAAATTAATGGCCACCAACTTCCTTTCCTTGGGAGGGTTTCAAAGGGGCAGCGTGTTCTGAAAACTTTTTGACATTCCCCCGGACATCCAAAATTTCCCTGACTACAATTTTATGCGTTGGGAAAAGGGGTGGACAAACCCAAAACAGACTCACTTAAACCAAACCCTTTTCCCCCAAATTTGGGCATCATGGACTCCTGTCTACCTACTTAAACTCTTTTACTTTCCCGACTAAACTGCTTTTAAGCTGTTTTTCTACAAACGATGAATGCTACTATCGATATAAATTTTTCCCGGAATGTATTTGGGCTACAAATTTCCCAAATTTCCCCATGAAGCTCTCCTGCGCTTTCACATGTTTTTATCCCCATCAAACAACCCTCCTGAACTTTTGACACAATACCTCCTGGAAATTTGGGCTAAAGGTCCTGATGATGTCCCGGGATCCTTCCCGTTCACCTGTACTGTCTTCTTAAAAGGAGGGCGCTACCCTTTCCCCCGCTTTTCCTCAATATCCCTTTAAGCCCTAATCAAGAACAATCTCTGGGGCACAAAAACCCGAACATTCCGGATAATGGGGTACTCATCCCCTGCATTTCTCCTGCAAATACACATTGGTTCCCTGTTCACCCAAGAAAAAATTATCCCTGGTGAACCCCCAAAAAAACGTTTGGTTTCGGGGCTAGGAGAAATCATTGCTTTTCACAGATTTGGAAACCCCTATGGTCCCCAAAACCATGTTTTTCCAGCCCCAAATATCTTCCCTTTACTGCCTACTTTTTACAGTCTTTGGGTTTTTGCAAGGGTTTTTTTTAGTGGCCCCCTTTCACAAGGACTGTCAATACCCTTTTGCTTTCACAAACGTGGTAACCCGCCCACTGGGACGAGGGTGCTTTTAAAGGGGCAAAAAAACTCACCCACCAATTGACTCAAGCCATGCAGGACATGTATGAATTTTTTCTCTTGTGTACACCTGATTTTCCAACCCTTGGGCCCAACAAGCTCTTTGGGTTTTTCTTTAACATTTGGCATTTAATCAAATGCAAAGTCTCCCAGTTTCCCAAAACTCCAATGGGGGCTAAGAAAGTTGTATTCCCTCGGCCCTTTCATATTACAGGGGACCAAAAACCCCTTTTCCCCTGTCGGGGAAAAAAAACTTTTGATGCCCCATTTCTTTTTAAACCAAAAAAATCTAAAACAACTTTCCCAAGGATTTCTAGGGGCCCCGTCACTTTACTTTTTCGTTTAATGGTTTCCCAATTAAACCTCCAGTCTTTTGCAAAATTTTATACTTTTCTTTTCATGAAATTTAAATTACACCAATGAACCCCTCACTTGAGGCACAAGGGGTGTTTTCAAACCTGAAAAAAAAAACTTTTTCCTACAAGCTCCGGCTCGGGGAAACCCCGGGCTACTCCAGCCTTTCAAAATTCTTTCCCATTTTGAAGGGCTATGGCCAAGCTTCCCGGGAAATTTCCCGACACAAAAAAAAAAAAGGGGAGAAAGGTTTTTGGACCTTTTGGATACTATTCTTGGGAAGTTTTTTTTCCCGTTTTAAAGGCTGTCCTTCTTTTCCCCAGAGTATCATTGCTGCACAAGTTTTTCTTGGCCATCCGGGGCAATGTTTTGGCTCATCAGATCTACAAAAGGGGTCCCGAAACAGTCCCCCAGCAACTCATCTCCCTAAAAACGCCCTCTCCCTATACAAATCACAAATCCCCAAAAAAAATTGGGGAAACTCCAAGAGAACTAAGGGTGACTTTTGGGTCACTATATTTAAATTAAATTTTTCCATAGGGGGAAACTTAAACTCTATCAGTTTTTCTATTATTTAAAAACAAAAACGTAACTTTTAATTTTTAAAACTAACTCTTAAAAACCCTATACACCCTATTTAAAACCTGATCACTATCCTCATCATTTTAAAAACCCCGCTTCTGAAAGAAGGGAAAAAACTCCCTTTCTATCTTTAAGTCGGTGGGGGAACCCCCCCCCCCCTTTTTAACAAAGGGGAAACCCTTATATCTAAAGCAAAGTACTAAAATTTAGTAAAAGGGAAACCAACCAACTTCTTGG